>JAHDVE020000972.1:0-68761 GCA_022606495.2 Halesus radiatus
TTTTATTTATTTAATTACAAGTTTATATTATGGATGTATGGCTGGATTGAAGTCCAAATTGCAATTACATGTTTTTTTACACCATATTTATTTACAAAAATAAGTTAGTCAAATAAGCCACAATCAAGTGGGGCTGTTCCCTTTGTTACCTCACCAAAAGTTGTCTTTGTAAATGTGCCTCTTTAATAAAGCTGGTTTAAAATAATCTTCATTAAAAGTTATTAATTTATGTACCATTGTCCCAATGAAATCTTGATCCCTATCTACCTCAATGATTTGATAATCCTTCAAGGTAAATATTGCTAAGAATGCCTTACATCTAAGAGTGCATAGCAGCTGTCCTTGGATCTGGTAATAATAGTTATGTGTTTTGTCTAACTCTAGCTTGCCCGAGTATTCGCCTAAATATAAATATGTCCTTGGCTGTATATGGACATTTGACTTCCAAAACAGCATCTTCCCAAATCAGTGCATCGGGAGAGCTGGCTAAGAACTGATGTTCAGGGTGAACAACAATTCCGCAGGAAGAGGTGGAAGTATTTGCTTCAAATTCAAATTTTCTCACTGCTGCTGCCTCAAATTTCAATCCATGTTCTATAGATGCTGCTTTGACGTCATAAACTTTCAAAAAAGATTCTGCCAGATTTCTGCGATTAGTTTTCACCGTACTTTTGCATATTTTTCCAAAATTTGAACTGGTTAGGCGTAGGCATCGTTCAGTGAACCAGTTCTTTGATTTACCCTGACCTCTAGTAGAGGATTCAATCAAATCAAGTTCTGATTGGGATTTCTCATGACACTTGAGGAAAGAATGTTCAACAGTTTCCTTCTCATAAAAATGATCAAACGTGGCAGAATATTTGCCTGCCGGGGGGATAATTTCCATGATAGGCATGTGCCTTAAACTTAGATTGTGAGCAGAAAATCCAATGGCTAAATTATTGAATCTAGTTTGGTAATTTTTGTCATTAATTAAAGGAGCAGGCCTAGGATCAAAACTGATGAGCTGTTGTTGTGACAATTGCCGTTTTTTCAATAGGAGATCTTCCGCTTTTATAGGTGCACCATGATATTTCCTCGGTGTGTGAAAATTTTGTAACAAGCTTGTACAGCTTACTTGAGTAATGATTTTTTTGTGTGCACTAAAATCTACTATTCCATGTAGGACTACAAATACATGTTTGCAATGTGCACTAGGCCCCACACCCGCTGCACACTCACACAGCATCAGAATTATAACGTATATAAACTGCATACGAAACATGTTTTCTATACTCCGAAGCACACATTCCTAAAACATAGGTTGTGTCATTTTCACAGGCACTTCTGACATCCAGTAAGTATTTTTCAGCATACATACTAAATGCTTTGTCAGCATTCTTCAAACTTTCCCAAGAAACACTGAATTTATGGAGTTCTTCATGCGTCAGTGCTGGAATATTTGAGACCATGTTGACATCTTGAAAATATTCCGGCTTCGGTATGGTCATTTCGTAGGTATTTTCGTACGAGATGCCAGTAGGGTTGAAGTCATGGTTCTTATCGTAGTCTTCGAGTCTAAAATAAAACGCATTACGATAATATAATGTGATGTATTACAAAATAAATGATCGTGGGAGGTACAAGCCTTATGTGTGGTGTATTTACTAACCTTTCTACGAGAACTGCTTTTTTACCGATAGTTTTGGCATTACGTCCTTTTAATTCCTCCTTCAATTGAACAATAGTCCACTGACCATAATTCTTGTTCATTTTAGGTTTTAAACTGGTAACAAAATTAATAAATCGTATAAACTACGTCGAGGCGGTAAACAAACTGATATCGAAATAGTGAGATTTATTTGAAAGTAGGACCGCCTTCCCTAGCGGAATTTTTACGAAGCTGCTCAGAAAACAGCCCATTAAACGATACCTATTTTAATACAGATTGGACGATAATTGTCTTTTTCTATGGAATTTTCCATAGAAAAAGACAATCTGGATGAAAATAGGTAGGACTGTGTCATACCTGTTCTTTTGCGATATTACCCATACTTGATATATTCGATTGCCGGTATTACGTTATTTTTACCGTTCCCAAATATTAGGTACGCCTACTAAATGTCTACATGGGGGGGGGGGATTTTTTTTAATAGTTCATTTTTTCTATACATTTTACAATAAGTAGTGTACCCATAGTTATACCGTGTACCTAATTAAAGTTACATGATACGTTTTATTTATTTTGTAATTTATGGCATTTTACAAAAACATAAGGTAAAAACTACTTTTTAGTAGTTTGTCTAACGGGAGCTTTTCATTCAAAACCTTATAGTAAATTTATACCTAAGGTTAAGTATCTGCATAAAATAAAAAAAAACAAATAAGAATTATATACAATATTAATATTAATACTTAAATATATTTTAAAAAACAAAAAACAAATGACAACACCAAATCGTACAAAAAATAATAATTTATAATTATCCAATACAGAAAATTCCTTTCAGCTAACAAAGTTTTCAACATATGATATTTAATAACTGTTTAGTTTTGATAGATTTTTTTTATTTCAGCAGGTGACATATTTAAACACCTAGAAATCAACTGATCTTAAGTTGTTTGTCCATATTTGTTTGTACGCTTAGATAATACTACATGTTAATTAAAAATATAACAAAAATTCATTGAGACATTGTGTGCATATTTCAATTGTTCGAGTGTGTTACATAACATGAAGTTATGATTTATGATGGATGTATTGATCCAAATACAATGATTTTGGGTTAATAAAATGTCCCAGATACGGGGATTACCAAAAAATTATCACCGTTGGATCATCCGTGGCCTCTGACAATAAAATACGAAACTGTCAAGAACTACGTCCAGAAATCGGGCTTTCCCCCACGCGGGTAGAGATCGACAAAGGCCGAGCTTTCCGGTATGGTTGCTTCAGCATTTTTTGAATTCTTCTTTCCTCGATGACATTATAAAGTAAAGAATTCAAATATTGTGTTCACGCATAATACTTGTGATAGGTCATTTTTAGTAGCTTTATAATTTTTGCAACGAAAATAAAGTTTTTAATCAAAGTAACCATTGAACCGTTTCACTGTAGGATTATGCAAAGAGGATAGACCGCCAAACAACTCAGTCTTGGCACATACTTCTTGCTTAATTCACATTCATGTATTGTCTTATCCAGATTGTTCTGTTATTCTGACTATTGGCGTGGCCCAACTTAAGTATTTGTGGTTCATTTGATCGTGCTATGTCTTCCTCAGGCGTCATCGACTTTTTCTATAAATATAAAAACTCTTTTTCTCATTCATACAAACTCTTATATTGTCCTGACGCTTGACATGATCCGACTTAATTAATTGGTTCACTTGATCGTGCCATGTCATCCTCGGGAGTCACCGACATTTTCTGCCATTCTCATTCATACATAGTCTTTGTTGTTCTGACTCTCGATATGATCCGACTAAATTAATGGTTCACTTGATCGTGCCATGTCATCCTTGAGCGTCACCGACTTCTTCTACCATTCTTATTCATACATATTTTTTGCTGTTCTGACTCTTGACATGATCCGACTCAATTAATTGGTTCACTTGATCGTGCCATGTCATCCTCGGGAGTCACCGACCTCTCCTACCATTCACTTTCACGTTAAACATTAACACTCCAATTAAATGTCAGGAACTGAAAACGTGCTTTTTTCGGAATCAAAAGTAGTGCTCTAGAGGTGATTTTATATAAAAAAACGGTGCTGTATAAATCATCCATTTATTATTATTATTATAGATTAATCACCGAAAACAGGATTGTTTATTTCATCAAATCTCATAATTACTTTTAAATCGTCAATTTCTAATGTATGTGTCAAAAATAATGTCAATATAATATAATCTACCCACGCCTGCACGCGAGTATGGCGGCGAGCAGAATCAAATCTCATAATTACTTTTAAATCGTCAATTTCTAATGTATCTGTCAAAAATAATGTCAATATAATATAATCTACCTACGCCTGCACGCGAGTATGGCGACGGGCAGAATCGCGTTTCAACTTGGAACTTGCCCAATACCGATATGGATAGGTACCTTGTATCTGTCAATATCGTATAACGATGAATACTTGAGATGATACTTGTATCGAATATATCGAGATCGGTCAATAACGCAAGTATTAAATATCGATATACGATATACCGATACTGAATATCAGAAATCACGTATTCAATAAATATCGCTTACATATTCGTAACGGCCGGATCGGTTAGAACGCTAATATCTATGGAGCCAGTATCGATATATCCGATGTATGGCGGTATTATAATACGTATACCTGTTACGAATATATTCGGTTCAGGCCTAAAAATATGTGTCGTCTGACGACACTTATACAATACAGCGATACCGATATGGATAGTTACCTTGTATATGTCAATATCGTATAACGATGAATACTTGAAATGATACCTGTATCGAATATATCGATATCGGTCAATAACGCAAGTAATATTGATATAAAGCCGCGTCTCCTGCGAACTTTTTTCCGAAACATTTCACAAAAAACCATACACAAAAACATTTGTTTTCACACACATTCCGTCTCTTGCTAAAATGTTTTGTTTTGGTTAAAAACAAAACAAAATGAGTTCAAGAATAATCTTTTGAATGTACTACATATTTTTATAGGATGGAATTAAAATACCACTGTTTTGTTTATTGTTTGAATTAAAAAAATGTAAATGTTAATGAATGTAAAAATAATTAGAAATATTTTGTGTAAACCACTATAATATAGTCAATGAATGTGTTTATTACTATGTTTAAATAGGCATAAGCACGACATTCTTAATATGCACAAAATTAATGAAAAACCTTTTCAGTTACCGAAGAAGCAAAATCACGCATTTTAATTCATTTATAGTGTCAAGTTGTTGTGTGGCTTTTAGGTTGTTTTTTTTTATTTACGTTAGCAACAAAAACCTAAAAACCTATTTTATGTCTAATTAAAACATTGTATTATATATAAAGTAGGTTTTAGATTCTTAGTTTTTTAATAATAATAAAAACTAACAAGAAAAAGACGTGCTTATATGCATATTTACTTCATGATGTTTACTTTTAAAAGTTCTTAATACGAGGGCTGTAGTCCTATTAGAAATAGCAAACATAATAAGAGAATACATAATAAATTATTATTATTACTGATATATAAGCAAACTTCTTATAATAATATATCACACCGCCCTTGGGGTGCTTTTTCACAAAAACGGCGCTATATAAATCGTCCAAGTATTATTATTATTATTATTACCCTTAGTTCAAATACCTTAAAAAAACCCGTCCGATTTTAGACGAAGTACCATCCGACTGGAGGCATACATAAATCCGCACCGTGCGGAGATTTTAAAAAATGAAACAAACCTTTCCCCCCTTCTCCCCTTCACCCGCAAGAGTAATGTTTTTCATTGATTTCGGAAGACAAAAACATTCTAACCTCACACGGAAATGTGTATAACGCCCCCTTGTTATGTTTTTTTTTGTGTAAATGTTTCCAAAAACAGTCGCAGGAGACGCGGCTTAGGCGATATTTATTGAATACGTGATTTCTGATATTCAGTATCGGTATATCGAGTATGAACACCCGGATAACGCTAACAGCTATGGAGCCAGTATCGATATATCCGATATATGGCGGTATAATAATACGCATACCCGTTACGAATATATTAGGTTCAGGCCTAGCTATGACAGATAATTACGTTCGTCTAGTTGCTTTATGGTAGAAACCCTGACAAGATAAGCCGACTGATGAGATTCTTGAAAATATGAAATACCGGGCTAGAGAGATTTTTACGTACGTTAATTTCTAGTGCTCCGGGATTGACCATCGGATACGCTAAATTTGTATTCGTTGAAGGCTGGAATTTCGGTGGGCAACGAAAAAACATACTTTCTTTTGGTATGTACGTTGAATATAAGTAGCTATTCTGGAAAAACTACTTATCATCGATAGATACTTTTTACAGATATCTAAACACATTATCTGGTAAGATGTAAGTGCACTTTACCCAAATCTAATTCTGTAAAAAAAACAAGTGAATTATTGTTATATTAATGAAGCTAGATTTTTCTTTTAGCAAGCTAAAAAGAGCAACTGAAATTCCGGGCCTATTCTAGAAAGCCTGAGAAGATAAGCCGACGATTACTAAAAAATATTGAAATACCGGATCTTATAGGTAGACAGAAATACTATTTTGTGGAAATTAATTGAAAGCAGCTATTGATAAAAAAGACAGGACATGGTAAAAATTAAAAATCATCGATGAGTAAAATAAATAAAGGGATACACTTCACATGGTATCATTAATGAATTATTTTTACTAATGGCATCCCAATTTTCGAATACATTTTTAGGTTATGTTTACATGTTTCGATTGGCGTCGTTCATTTGACAGCACCGGTGTTTTGCGAGTCGAAAACTTATTTATTTTCCAATAATTATTAGTCAAACTGAATAAAAATGGACGGCGATCTCTACGACGAGTTCGGCAACTATATCGGGCCTGATCTGGAGTCAGATTCGGACGATGAGCAGAGTGTTTATGGACAGCAGGAGCCAAGAGATGTTGACGAAGATGCTATGGATGAAGACGATGACCCCGAAGGAGAGGCAGAACCGGCGCCAATGGCTGTCGTCCTTCACGAAGACAAGAGGTTATTATTATATCTATAGTACATTAATACGTTTCATGTTTTTGAGGTTATGATAATATTTATATTAGCTATTTTTCAATAACATAACAGTGAGTGATTGGATTGGACACCTAACAGATAATATCTGATTGGAATTTGAGGTTTTAAATTTATTTTAGTCTGGCTTTGGCTGCCTTTAGTATTAAAACAACTTATTTTTTCCGATCACACTGATTGTTGGAATTGTATGTATGAATACAATTCCCAATAATAGATGTATTTCATTAAATACGACATTATGAGCTTGAAGTGGTTCCACTCAATTGGAGTCCGTTCAAGTCAGAACTCGGCCGGACCAAACAGTCGCTGACAAGCGGCTCTCGGCGAATCGCTTGCTACCCGAACAATTCTGTCCTCAGTGGTAATTTTTAGCTACATCTGAGGCAAACACATTCTCAGAAGTATCTTTCCAAGTGTGGTTTTATTTTCTTAAAATAACTGCTAATTAAACCCTAGTAAGCCGATATTTTCAGCTGAAAAATTGCCAAAATCCGGAATATTTTCCCTGTTTACCTTGCCATGCACAAGCTGAGTGTAATTTCATAATTACTGTTTTTTTTATATTTTTTATATGAATACCGCACAAGAGTCCCAACTGCTCCCAACCGTCTGGAGCCAGTGAGACTGGCATTCCCAATTGGGGAATGTTGGGAGGCTGAAGATAATGGGGAGGGGAAGGAGAAGGGGAAGAGGGAGGTGTGAAAATACCTGGCTATTTAGCTCTGGTCACCAAACAAGGCTAAAATCCATTTCAAGCAATGTTTCAATTCTGAATGGTGGTCTTTTACCAGGGTGATACTGAGAGTATCTTCCACTCTGGAACGTGTGCAAATATACTATATATTATTTTTAAATTAATTAATTGTGAAACGACACAAATTAATTAAATAAAATTTACTTGCGCACGCTGGGATTTGAACTCACGACTTTCGGATTCGTAGTCGAGAGCCTTACCCCTCGACCGTGGAGGCCGTTGAATTATACTAATTTGTTTTATGGAAAAATGAAATTTTTTATAAATGGTACTGTCTTACCAGATAATGCATTTATAAAATCATAAGTAGTTTCCCATACATTTAGAGACATGATTTTTCTGTCTCATGTTATAAAAAAAAGATAAAGAAATGCAAAAATATTTCTGAAGTTTTACTATATTTTCCATAAAGTTAAATAAGTACCCTTCACAATAAAAAAAAATTAAAGGTTTTTCTGTAAATATGTACAGTAATATGACTGACAACGGAAAATATTTTTGGCGGTGACAGGATATTATTTATTTTTACAGTGGACACGCGTGTGTGTGTCGAACGAGAAGCTAAAATATTTTAAACATAGTATTATTCATTTGCCAGTCAAATAAAATTTATTTGATCATTGTACGAACATATTTAAACCTCAAAATCCCTTGAGAACTTAACCATTCCGGATGTGCTCCATAGTTGCCATTGGCATTTGGAGATTGGTACACCCCTGTAGATATTCTAATTTAATAAGAGTCTTAAATATTGTTATTGTAACTTTCGTCACCTAATCATGATCTATATAATAAAATATTGTTCTACTGAATCATTCTTTTATTTTAATCAAAAGCTGGTAAAACGCACAAAGCTGGTTACACCCTTTTAAATAGACATGTTTTTAGACTTTCCTTAAAGGTTTCGAAATTATTTTCTGGCCTCAAACCAAATGGAAGGCCATTCCAAGAATGTGGGCCCGCTACATTGAAAGCTCTGTCCCCAAATTTAGCAGCATTCGTACGAGAGGTTTCAACCAGTTTTGTTCCACGCATCAGACTTGGCTGACCTGAACGTGCGTTTATGTTGAAGATATCAAGAGAGATGTTATTTAGCAACACCATAGTTCATGGTGGAGCGCACCCTTTCATCGGGAATGGGAACACATTAAATCTCTTATCTAGATACTTCTTCCGTTCAGGTACTACCCCCAGGCCGTGGAAGTGTACGGGCCCGACGTGGAGACCATAGTGCAGGAAGAGGACACGCAAGCTTTGGACCAGCCGCTGGTGGAGCCGGTGAAGAAGAAAAAGTTCCAGCTGAGGGAGCAACAGCTGCCGGAGACTACCTACAGCATGGAGTACCTGGCCGACATGATGGACTCCCCGCAGCTGGTGAGGAACGTGGCACTACTGGGGCACCTGCATAATGGTAATTTCTTTTTTTTTATATCAATAGAAAATCTTATCAGATATTCATGATCAACGATGTATGAACTCCTAGATACGATGTGACATAGCAATTTTCAAGACGAATGCGGCTCACAATTTAATGTTTACCTGGCTGGTTCGTTTAATGCACGCTTTTCTCTAAAATAACACAGAACACAAAGTTGACCGCAAATTCCGTTGCAAGAAGCGAGCATCCATCCTGGTGCTGTTGCATTCGCTCATCACATTGTAATTGTTCATTTGGTTCGCCAATCGGAAGCCAGAAAGGCACACGTCACACAATTTGGAGATGAAACTTAATGTACACCTATTTTGGATGCCCAGCTCTTCTGTAATGTATAGATTGATGTTCCCGACTCTCCGTGGTTTCGCGAGCATTCTCCAACATCACATGACATCTGCTCATTATTTTATTTATTGATACAGAAATTGCTTGCATAACTCCCGCTAGCACTCAGGCCATAGGCTCATTGTATTATCTCCAATTTTTTTGTATTCCTTTGACAGTAGCCCGGTCCCTTTGATAAAGTTCACCAGGGTTGTCTGTATGTCTCTTGGTTCCACAATCTGTCTTCCCAGGCAGCTGAGCATTCTTGCCATCAAGCCGGGATATTGGCACCATAGGTGAATTGGAGTCTCTTCATCCTCTTCACATTTCCTGTTTCTATTGGTGTTTTCCACTCTCAAAAACTGCATGTGTCTCCTGAAGTGGCAGTATCCCCCATTTCCCTCAGTGAGTTTCTGTCTATATTGAGTTGCCTGGTTCGTCCGGGGTTTGGTCCATTACTGAATACTTTGGATTGTCTCATTCCGGGTGCCCTCTCCCATTCCTTCCAGTGCTGGGATAAATCCCGGACCAAACTGGTCTGGCAAGCTGCCACTCCTACGGCAGACTTGGATCCCTCCATCGGTGTTTCTGCCCTTTTTCTTGCTAGTCCATCAGCCCGCTCGTTCCCTTCGATACCATTATGCCCTGGTACCCAGGTTGGGGTTATTTTATTGATGGTAGCCAATTCTTCAATAGTTCTCCTGCATTCCATCACCGGTATGGAGTCTATTCGGTTACTTTACAGTACCATTAGGGCTGCCTGGCACCTCCGTGTATAATATGTAGTGTATATTTGCAGGAAAGACCAGCTTTGTGGACTGCCTGATCCGCCAGACGCACCCCTCGTTGGCCACTGCTGAGCACGGCCTGCGCTACTGCGACACGCTGCTGGTAGAGCGCGAACGCGGCGTGTCGGTGAAGGCCACCCCCGTCACGTTGCTGCTGCAGGACACACGCGGCAAGTCACACCTCATCAACGTCATGGACACGCCCGGGCATGTCAACTTCAGCGACGAGGCCACCGCGGCCATGCGCCTTGTCGATGGTGAGTGATGATTATGATAATAAGTTCAATGAAAGATTACGAACTTGATATATTTTTTAAATACACCTGGATGCCTTAACCCTTCCCAATCCTATGTCGAATGTGGCTCAATACTGTATTTCTTCTGACAACTCCTATGTTGAGTCCAGCTCGACATTACACAATGCAATTTCTAAATTAATTAACAATTATTCAATCTGATTTTTTATTCTTTCAAATGCTTTGTTATACACGTGGCACTCTGTCATTGATATCTTTTCACAGTATAGCTGTACAAATACCAGTGTTCAAAATAATCTGTCTAGTTTGGATCTAATGTTTTTTATAGACAGCGATTATTATTTCTTAACAGAAGATTTCCAAACGTGCACATTTATGAAAATAAAAGATGAACAAGGATCTCAGTATAAACAAACTGAAATTCCGAGCTGCCATTTTCGCCAAGGTCAGATATCTCGTTACGCTTTGAGTGAGCTTGGACACGGCGTCGATTAACTATTTCTCCAACACAAAGAGTAACCAACATTATTATAACACTATACTACTTTATAAAATGTAGAACAATGAAGAACTTTGAATAACTCTTTAAAATAAATAAACAAATCCACCCCTACGCAGTAATCTTCTTATTTTAAAATGTGAAAAATTTCACTGAGAAGTACCAAAATTTGGCTGTGAGGCCGGGAAAGGGGGATGGGGGTGGTTTTTCGAAATCTCATGTAGACAGTGACCTTTCTCCTGTTTTGTGGGCCAATGTGCAAAATTTCATCAAGCTCGGAATAAAACTAGATTTGTATAGAAAACAAACACACCACCCGCCCAGGATATTGTTCTTTATATAATAGATGAACGGAGATAGATTTGAACTTGGGAAAGCAGAGTTTCGACAGTTATTCAGAATTCCGACGTTATTATAATCCTTTTGTTTGCATTCCAGGTGTTGTGTTGTTTGTGGATGCGGCAGAAGGAGTGATGCTAAACACGGAACGGATGCTCGCTCACGCCATTCAAGAGCAGCTGGCGGTCACACTTTGCATCAATAAGGTGACATTTGATGACCTAAAACACAAATACTATTTTTCACATTTCTTCAGGGGATTGCTTTGAGTCCAGGGGCCGTAAGGCATTGACTTTATCCTTGGGCTTAAAGACTTTTTGCTTAACTGCGGTTCCGGTTCTCTCGGATGACAGCTGTCATTTAACGAATGACATTCTTTAAAAATATCCATATTTGCATGGTTTTAACAAAAGAAAAACTAAATATTATCGTAAGTATTGACTTTATATAATATTATCAGTGAGTTATTTGTGGCATAATAATGCTATTAAATGAACCGAATTAACGAAATTGAGATGTTTGTAAAGTACCTATGCCAAAAGCCTGAAATGTCAGATAAAAGTTGTTTAAATTCTAAAAATTATAATACTACACGTGTTAAGTATGTGTGATGCACCCATAATTTTTAATAATACTGTGATAAATAAACCACAAACTGCTTTAAAAATCTATTGTCATTAACATGGAATCGGAATCCCAGCTAAGCAAAATGTCTATAACCCTAAGGATAAGGACAATGTCTTATCCTTAAAAAGAACTGGAATTGTGCCCCAAGTTAGTTTAAACATTCTTTAATTATCGCTTTTCATGAACACGTCACTCACTTAACTGAGAACTCCAATCTGGAGAAGTTCGTAGTCACTGGCAAAGCGTAAGGAAAGAGAAGAGTAATTATGTGTTACCGAATCTACTAATTATTCGCTAGTGGAATCACTTTTGCCTCCCTTCGCGGATTTTGCAAAAATTTGTCAAATCATTTACATGTACTTCATCTGCACTAGACACAATCATAAAGACACAGAAAACTACTATAAAAATAATCCCTAGACTACCTCTGATTACAGACTCTGACTTAATCTTTAATATAATGAGAGTATTTGACGTTCGGCAGATTTACGCTAAAACAATCCCTGCTCATCTTTATACAAACAAACGTAAACACTATGAAAAAAGACTAAACACTCGCATTACTAGAAATACTAACGAAGATTTACTCCAAATTCCTGTAACTCATACTACTTTTGGGCAATGGAATTTTAATAATCATAATAATAATAATAATTGGATGATTTGTATAGTTGTTTTTGTGAAAAATCACCTCAAGTACTTAATGATAAGAATTTCCAACATTCTTCCAGTTACCATCAAAAAATTATTTGATATAATGCTGGTCTAGCGAAACACTCGCAAATTGTAGTGGATCTATTTAACTGCACGGAAGGTAAGTACAAGAAGGCCATACTATCATATATTTGCAATCAATAATAACACTTTACCATCCTTTCACGCCATGTTGGCGTCCTGTGTCAGCCAACCATTACCATCCGCTTACACCATGTTGGCGTCCTGTTTCAGCCAACCATTACCATCCGCTTACACCATGTTGGCGTCCTGTGTCAGCCATCCATTACCATCCGCTTGCGCCATGTTGGCGTCCTGTGTCAGCCAACCATTACCATCCGCTTGCGCCACGGTGGCGTTCTCGGCTATACGCAACTTTGCTTACTAAAAAACCCCATTATCTAATATTTACCCTTCGAAATTCCACGACTAGATAGTAGTATATACGTACGAAATATCGATTCATGATAGAAAATAAAAATAAATATTATTTTTGGCAGATGCCACTCGTTAACCGCGGGAGCAAATGATCATCAGATACACTAAAACAAGAGATTTCGTAAATTGAGCATAACTTTAAAACCAATTTACCGATTTGATTAAAATTTAAATATAGATTCCCAACAATATTTAAAATTTGAAAATAGCCAAAATATAATTTTAAGACAGGGGTAGTCAATCTTTTTATGCGTTAAAATCTAAAAAGGCTAAAACTAAATATTTAGAAAGAAATAAAATCCCTAAAATATCTACGCACACTTTAGATTATGAAACAATGAAAATCTCAAAATATGAACATTTTAGTGACAGGGGTTTCCAACATTTTTTAGATAATTTTTTTTTTTAGATTGGATTCTCAAAATCGGTTAAAGGGTTTAAAAGTTATGCTAAATTTACGAAATCTATTGTTTTTAGGTAATTTGTGCCAAAAACATGCTGTAAAACAGGCGTAAGTTTTAAGTGAAATCGTGCGGTCGGTGAAGTGTTAATATAACATTTACTATATGTTTTATGTGTACGCATATCTTTTACTTTAATGTCCTTCGTGAACTCTTATTCTTTATATAATCTCTGATGTCATTGTACGACCTAATACCACATTTAATAGTTAAATAATTTGTGCTATATTTCTATGCTTGTAGTTAACTGTGCCATGTAATTATTGTTTATGGTATATTTATACTGTTGATATTAAACAAGCTAAGTTACTCATAATTTGAGATTCCACTGCATTATTAAACATGAATAAAAACAAAAAATTGTACATAATGTAAGTGATGAATGTTGCGTTTTTCATTGTAGAAAATAATATTAACATAACCTTAATGAAACGTGAAAACGGAAAAACCAACAGAAAATAAAAAGATTTCAGTCGCATCTGGGACTCGAGCCCAGGACCTCTGCCTATCCGGGGCAACCGCTTAACCAACTTAGCTAATGGGACCAGTTCAATTTATGTCATCTTCATCGATATCATCATAAATTCAAGATTTGTCAATATTATTCTCCGTTTTTTATCCCATATTATTGGCAGCTATCTTTATAATGATTAAAAAGTTCCTAAGGAACACAATTGCAAACTAGACAGTGTCTCGGATTAATATTGTTGTGTTTTTCTGTTATTGTAGATCGATCGGCTTATCCTGGAGTTGAAGTTCCTAAGGAACTCTATTGCAAACTAGACAGTGTCTCGGATTAATATCGTTGTGTTTTTCTGTTATTGTAGATCGATCGGCTTATCCTGGAGTTGAAGCTGCCCCCTCAGGATGCCTACTACAAGCTAAAGCACATAGTGGACGAGGTGAATGGACTGTTGGCCGCCACTGCCACGGCCGGGGGCACAGCTCCTGTGGTGTCGCCACTCCTCGGTAATTATTATCCATAATCACTACCGTCTACAGTAAAACCTCTTTTTTAGGTTTTTCAAGGTAACAATGAAAAAATGTTTAAAACCGAGGAAAATGTAAAAGCGTGGAACTGGAAAATGTGTGGAAAAATTTTTTTTTCAAGTACTTAATTTCCGATCAAAATATAAAAAAAATATTATTTTGAATATTATACTGTAAAACTGCATGATTTGAAAAACACCAAACTTAAAATTTTATTTTTTCGATATTTGTGCTGAAATGTCGGTCTCTTTCTTCTCCATGTACATATTCCTGTATTCCAATATTTTTCGGTTTTACGCACGGCATTTTGAAAAAACTATTCTCATTTTAACACTCCCCGATGAATGCAGTCACAAAATTATCACAACCATAAAAAACTAGTTTCGTAACATTTACCGGATAAAGCTTTCTCTGCCAAATTTATTCCCCATGTAAAGTTATCGGTTAATAAGCATTTGACAGCATATGCCATAAGAAACTAATCAAAAAATTAAAAAATATTGAAATTAGTAAAAGAATGGTTCAAAAGTTATTTACATAAACGACACCAACACGTAAAAATTAATAATATATTGAGCGAACCCACCTATTCAGAATTTGGAATCCCCCAAGGAACAGTTCTGGGACCAATACTGTTCATTATTTACTTAAATGACATGCTTGGTGTCCTAAAAATAGGAAAAATTATATCTTTTGCTGACGACACAGTTTTAATCATAGAAAAAAAAACTTGGGAAGAAGCCTATCGAAGTGCAAATATTGAAATAAACAACCTGAAACAATGGCTGGATGACAATTACCTATCCTTAAACTCGGACAAAACTTATTTCATGACATTTACACTATCGGGCAAAAACCTTCATTCCTCTAATTCCAAAATTATTATACATAGCTCTTGTAAAAATTATCCTGATAACTGCAATTCACCCAAATGCTCTACATTAACAAAAAAGAATCATATAAAATATTTGGGAATAACAATAGATCAACACATAAAATGGACAGAACATATTGCGCAAAATATTAAACGAATTCGAAAACTATACTATATATTCCTCAAACTAAGAAATATTTTACAAAAATCTATGCTACTGAAGGTTTACTATGCTTTAGCACAATCAATTCTACAATATGGAATAATAGGCTGGGGAGGAGCGTTTAAAACTAACTTAGCCCCATTGGAAATAGTCCAAAGAAGACTGATTAAAATAATTCAAAAAAAAAACATCTTATTTTTCTACCTGTGAGTTATTCAACGAATTTAAAGTCTTAGATTTAAATATAATATACCAAAAAAATTCATTACTTCAAATCCATAAAGAAAATCTAAAATTAGAGTAATTGAGCACCAGGCCGAGAACCACAGGACAAATAATAATCCCTAAACTTAATACAACAACAGCTCAACACCATTACACATATTCTGCCATAAAATGTTTTAACGAACTTCCCAAAGATATACAAGATGAAAAAATTATGATTTTTTAAAGAAAAAACTTAAAATACATTTTACAAGAAACTAATTTTAGGTGTATATTATAAGTTCACTTGGAAAAAATGTATATATGTTTATATACATACATTATATAGCTACTTCTAAAAATTTCCTTTTATTTTATTTTATATTTTAAATTAGTGTATAGACACCAGAACATCAAGTTCATAGAATTTCTCAATTAGGGAGGTATTAAATTTGAAAAAAGGAAATTAAAAGGATTATTTATTAATAAAAATAAAAAATTAGTACTTAAATACACTTTTGCTATAACCATGTAAACAATGTTCTTAATTATGTCTAATAAATATATGAAAAAAAAAATAAAATTTTGCACAATGGTAGAATAGGAGAACTATCCTCCCCGCTTGAAGTGTGTTAATTGATAAATCTGTTGCAGGCAACGTGTGTTTCGCCTCCTCCCAGTTTGACGTATGCTTCACGCTGGAGTCCTTTGCCACGATCTACAAGCACGCGAATGGCGCGACGTCCATGCGCGCGGCGGACCTGGCGCGCCAGCTATGGGGCGACGTGTACTTTAGCCCCAAAACGCGCAAGTTCAGCAAGAAATCTCCGCACAGCTCGGCCCAGCGCAGCTTTGTCGAATTCATCTTGGAGCCTCTGTACAAGATCTTCGCGCAGGTGAATTAATTAATTACGAAACCTATTTAAATTTGAAAACTTGAATAGTCAAACATCTTGAATATAGCTTAGCTTCAACATCCTCGTTTCACATTTTATTTTAAAATTCCCAGGTTGTGGGAGACGTTGACGGAACCCTGAACGGAGTACTGCAGGAGCTGGGCATCAAACTCAGCAAGGAGGAGTCTAAGCTGAACATTAGGCCACTGCTCCGACTGGTCTGCAGTCGCTTCTTCGGAGACTTCAGGTAATAAATAATAAACCATAAATTATTGCCAATTGAAAACATTAATTACATATGTATGTTTGACGAATCAATTGCATTTAATTACACTGTATGACAGGAGAATTATTTCAAACCTATTTGTATGATATAGAGTCATTAACCACCTAATTGACAGCCCTACCATCGTCGCCACTATTAAATTACATGTACCGACGAGATGATTTTTCTGCAAAACGTTCACAAGCAACTATCAGTCACACTCACTAACCAATAGGATGCATGACATGGGCAACAAGTTTGGGGATATTATTGATGTATTTACTGACCCCATTTATAAAATGAAGCGTCATCTATACCAGCACTTTGATGAATCCAACAATTAATTATTGAAGCGTGAATAATATAGTGTTAATGATTTGTGTTGTTACATCATTTTAGTTTTCTATTTTATGTCACAGTTAAATGTTTAAAAAATATTGTTTCACATTGCTTTATGGTTTTAAAACTCTATGCACTTATAATTTTCAATAGCTTCTTATATTGTTCTAAAAATATATGTTAAAACCCAGATGAGCGTAATTAATCAAATAAAATAAAATATGGGTGGAATGACAGCAGGACCCGTATTTGCTTTGAAAATCAGCAGTGACGATTTTTTAGCATTGTACATCAGCCCGTGACTAACAACGTACGATTCGCATATGGCTAGAAGTTTTCTCATTGCTCTTACTGATGGAGCTAGTATGACCATGTCATCTGCATAGCTGCTATTGTTCATACATACCCCAGCAATGTGGCATCCGATTCTTGTTTTCTTCAGAGTTTCATTAAGTTCATCCATGTATACATTGAACAGCACTGGGGACGTTGAGCCCACTTGTCTAATTAAATGTAGTGTACCCTGCACTTGTGCCGTAATCATCAAATAGTTCTCTTTTGACATCAACAGTGGCTTTGTGAGCATGTGCGTCCAGCACATCAAGTCCCCGGTAGACAACGCACGCACCAAGATCTCGCACACCTACACCGGGCCCCCGGAGAGCGGTGCCTTCATGGACATGGCCGAGTGCGATCAGAACGGCCGTCTCATCGCACACTCCACCAAGATGTACCCCAACGACGACTGTACCTTCTTCCAGGTGAGATAAACATCCACCAACAATATCTGGACAAGGCATGTGGATCTTAAAAATGGATCCTAAACCAAAATGAATTGGTTCCCGAAAGATTTATCAGCATGAAAGTGCATTATCTCATAGTCAAAAGATTGAAAGAAGCATTGCTTGCTACCTTTTGTTGGTCTACATCGAGCAAATTTGTCTCCCAGCAAGTTTGCATCAGCAGAGTGGCTAACTTTATGGAGATCATTTTTTAAATACAAAATTAAGACAGTTGAGATATTTTAGACAGGGACTATCACAGACTTTATTACTGACAATTTAATCAGCTATATGAATACTTTAATGATCGTTTTGACCAAGTGTTTTAAAAAACTAACAATAATTGATTTATTGTAAAAATTCTCCTAGCAGTTGTAATATGGTGATGTATATGGGTTTGTAACGCATGAATGTATTCAAATTACAACAGTAGTTTTGCCGAAAACAACACTCAACAATGGCTTTGCATACACTGCGGTACTTGAAGTTGGGTTTTCAAGTTTCAATTTCAAACTTGTGACGTGTGCCTTCCTGGCTTCTGACATGACCGAATTACATCATGGGATTTGGGGTTAACTTTGCACTCTGCGTTATTTTGGAGCGAAGCGTGCTAGTCTTTCAAATTGAGGAAACGGAATTCAATAGGGAGTTGTATTATGAAATTACTCATAGGTGGGCCAAAATTGTCACGATTATTTGTATGACACGCCTAATCTAGTAGTAATATATCAATGGAAATAACCCATACAGTCCTACAAGCTATAAACGTTTTATGGTAATTTTATAAAAAAAAATTCCAGTCCTAAAATTGAACAATAAATATATAAATATTTCAAATAAATACCAACTCTTCTTTTGCCACACTAATCTTCTAATAAATGTAATATCAATAGGATAGAAGGATAAAATAGCAACGGTAAAATCATGTGCTGTGTTTTTAATATTGTGTCCTCTGCGTGCAAAATCGTATCTTCTCTAAGCTTTAAGTTTCTAATTACCTGAAGGGACCTGCCACTTGACAGGTAAGTATGTTTCTATATGTGTTTGTTTGTACATTGTAATTAGATAGGTGCTAGGAAGTAATATTGTACAGCGCCCTTGATGTGATTTTTCACAATAACGGTGCTAAACAAGTCATCCAATTATTACTCTTGTCTATTCTGTGAAGTGTAAAATCTACTACTTTTATTTCGGATTTGCTTTAACCTCTGGTGCGCCAGCGTAGCCGATGGGTATCGCAAAATTTTTATCCATTTAACGCCGGCGTTGCCGATGGGCAATGCAAAAAAACATACTTTCTTTTTGTGGGATTTTCTACCTTAAAAAATGTTTGTAGCTTACTAAATTAAAATACATTCATTTGCCAACAAAATAATAATTTTTTAAATTTTTTTTTTTTTATATATTTTAGTCACATTTATTTAGCTTTATATGATTTATATGATAAAACTTCAAGAATATTTTCAAATTTAATATATATATATTTTTCTTTTTATATCATTAGAGAGAATTTTTTTTTCTTCTCTGAATACAAGTAGCTATTCTGGTGAAACTACGAATGATAGATATACACATTTTTTATTAATATATAAACACGTTTTCTGGTAAGATGGAATAATTTACAAAAACATCATTTTGTGAAAAAACAAGTAAGTTATTTCGAAAATATATTCATCTGGTGTATGGCGGGCCGGTGCGCAGATTTATCCTCGGCACACGCCGGAATAAATAGACCATAGAAGCTCGGCATTCCACGAGGTTAATTATATATATAACAGACAAATTATAAGTGGTAATATTATCATCCTTATAGCCATTCGACTAGTGTAAGTTGTGCAAGATCTCATTCAATTTTTATGAATCGAATAACTTTAAGCATTATACTTATTTTTTTAGAAATTTAACATAAATCTAATTTAATAATTTTATTATTGAGTTCTGCAAGTATTTTAGTTTTTATTATTGTCACAGTTGTTTCGGCGTTCCAGGCCATTTTCGAACTGTGGTTAATCCACATTGTGACGACTTACTTATATGATTTTATTTACTCCCACCCAATTCTAATTTGGACTGTATAAAATGATTTATTACCGGTAAATCCGATTTAGTTAGAAAATAATTTAAACTCTCTATACTGTGAGGTACTTACGAGGCATATCCAGAAAGTAAGTGTACTGAATTTTTGTAAGTTACAAATTTTTTTATTGAAACAAAAAAATTACATGGTTACCGTAGTACATATGTAAGCTATTTTTCGACATAGTCGCCATTCCTCTCAATGCAGGTGGTGAAGCGGGGTATCAACTTTTTGATGCCTTCCTCGAAGTAGTTTCCCGCCAACCCTTCGTCCACTTCTCCACCTCCTCCTTTACCTCCTCGTCGGTTGAAAACCTTTTTCCACCCATGTGCAGCTTCAGGGAGGTAAAGAGATTATAATCTGAAGGTGCTAAGTCAGGGGAATGCGCGGGGTGGTTCAGGACATCCCACTTAAACGAGGCAAGCACTTCCTTCGTGGCGTTGGCCGTGTGTGGTCTGGCATTGTCGTTCAGCAGGCTGACTCCCTTTGTCAGCATGCCTCTCCTCTTGTTTTGAATCGCCTTCCGCAACTTTTTTAGGGTCTCACAGTATCTTGCAGAGTTGATGGTCTCCCCTTGAGGCAGATATTCAATCAAAATTATGCCTTGACAGTCCCAAAACACGGATGCCATGATTTTCTTGGCTGAAATTGTGGTTTTTGGCGGAGGGTGAAGAGGTGTGACGCCACTGTTGAGACTGCCTTTTGGTTTCAGGCGTGTAGTGTGCAACCCAAGTTTCATCTCCAGTAACGATGGAGCGGAGAAATTCATCTCCATGGAGTTTGCAGCGCCTCAAAAACTCTTGTCCGGCTTCCACTCGATTCAACTTGTGTTGGTCTGTCAGCTGTTTTGGGATCCACCTCGCGGACAGTTTCCGATATCCGAGGGTTTCTGTGATTGTTTCGTGTAGTAGAGATCTGGAGATTTGCGGAAACATCGCAGAAAGTTCATTCACAGTCAATCTGCGATCGTCATGGAGCGTTTTTTCGATTTTTTCCACAATTTCGTCAGTCTCAATTGAAGGTCTTCCGCTCCTTTGATCATCATGCACAGACGTACAACTGTTTTTAAACTTGCGATTCCACTTGTACACACTCGTACGATTCATAGCTTCATCACCATATGCAGCTTTCACCTCATTATAAACCTCAACCTGAGGTTTTCCCTTCCAAACGAGATAACGGATGATGCCGCGTATTTCGCACTTGGCGGGAGATTGGATTGACATTTTTCACGAAACGTGTTGTCGCGTCGACACTTCTCAACGTACTGACCTTGAACCGGTCTCGTTGCGGAGGGGAAGAGTTAGGCTACACGTAAGTGTAGCCAATATGTCGAAAATAAAATTCATTCGGTCGTGAGAGCCTCAGTACACTTACTTTCTGGATACGCCTCGTACATTTATAATGTGTTTTCCTCCGCATTTAAATGACAATGTTTTCTTAATTGATTTATTTAAACGTGTTCTATTGTTTTGGTTGTTTGAACATACTGAAACAGCTGTCACAATAATTAAAACTAAATTACTTACACAACTTAATACGAAAAACATTATTAAATTTGATGTACATTGAATTTCTAAAAAGAATTATGAGAATGGAAGAAAAAGCAGGGGACCTCCGAGGAAGACATGGCACCATCAAGTGAATCAAATACTTGAGTCAGGCCATGTCAGAAGTCGGAATAATAGAAGAGAATGTATGAGACGTTGTATGAATGTGAGTGAAGCAAGAAGTGTATGCCAAGATTGAGTTGTTTGGCTGTCCGTCCTCTCTGCCTACCCCTGCGTAGAAATGGCATAGTTAGTTTAGTAATGGTTAGTTAGTTTGTAAATTAAATTGAGTTCTACGAATTAAACACAAAAACAATTAATAATACATATATTATAACTTCTGTGGGAACTCCAGTATACACAGCGCCCTTGAGGTGATTTTTCACAAAAACGGCGCTATACAAATCATCCAATTATTATTATTTTATGTGTTGCAGGTTCTGGCCCGCGTGATGTCCGGCACCCTGTACGCAGGGCAGCGGGTGCGTATTCTGGGGGAGAACTATTCCCTGCAAGACGAAGAGGACTCCAGGATCATGACTGTCGGCAGACTGTGGATCTACGAGGCACGCTATAAAGTAAGTTAAACTTCTATTTTATTTTTCATAATCATCCATTTTACCACAATAAGATTCTGTAACACTGCGATGGGCTGTACACATAGAATAAAGAAGAACACTAGAAATGCGATGTCAGCCTTTTTGATGATTCTAAAGTCTGTCCATTCGGCCCTTAAATTTCTTTCACCATTATTTAATTTCGATCAAATGGAATGGCAATATTCAATGCAGGCAGTTGAAGAGAGACAGAGCTGTATTTTAATTGGTTCTCGGGGCTAGAATTAAAAGGTCCTAAGTCAAAGGTGCACGGGTTCCCATTTAAATCTACTATGTCTATGAAATAGGCAAAATGCATCAGTGTTGCCGTCGTTGAAGGTTTTTTCCTGACATTTATTAATTTATTGATTGTGTGTCGTGCTTGGGACATGGATAAATAAATAACATAAACATCGACAACTAAGTTTATCTTATCGATATTGCTTCGTTATCGATGTGAATATACTAGGCCCCCAGGATACGTAGCAGCATCTAGTTTGACAGCGTATTGCGGATGTCTAACTCTTCCAGAATGGATAGATCAGTGTGACTCGCTGTCCACTGCATCCTGAGTAGACATGGATGAATTGAATGAATGACTTAAATTAATAAATTCAAACTAGTGACACACTTGATTTGATTCTTTCCTTAGCTTAGGCCTTGCAACCCTACTTCATCTAATTTATAGAATCCCACGCTGCAATCCATAAAACCCATACGTCATCGTTAGTTCACTACTCCGTAGCGGTAAACCGCTTCTAGTCACCCAGTCTGTAGTTCTGAGCAGAGCGTATTCGCTTTGCATGATTGTTATAGAAAGGGTTCCATATATGTACGTATTTGATTTAAAAAACTACATATTAAAGATAGGTAATATTGTGTTTTTAGTAAGGTGATTTTATAATGCCTTTGCATAATGTTTATTACTCCGAATACACCAACATTGTTATTATGCAGTGTCCACTCTCCCTACAAGCTATCGATAGCGAAGACCCTACCCATGCCGCTTGACGCTTCAAAAATCTCCAACTGCCATTCTCCCTCTCAGCCCATTCCCGTTTGGGTGACTGCACCGAGTAACCCGCGAGAATACGGGACCGACTCCCAAGTCGCCTTGCAATGGCATTACAGTTGCATAGGATAACTTGCCCTACGAGTTAACTTCTTGCCTGGACGGTTAAATCAGTTCCCCGTGTAAAGAATTCAGCTTCATCACCGCTAATGTGGCGGTCATTCTGAACAGGCCATCGATGATGATGACGGCCACCATCGCTAATATGTGAGTTCTTCAACTGCTTAACCCTCTTACCATATAGCGAGCCGTCTCTAGGAATAATTAACCCTGTGATACATTTCCGAGAGAGATAGAGACCGCAGAGCCAAGTTTAGGATGCCTAATGTTAGTCAATACATGTGCTTCACCTAACCTATGTGACCAGTTACTGTAGGTTGCTCGTGCCTCACATGACTGCCGATTACAATATGTATATTAATATATACCTTAGTTTGAGGAAAACTTGTACCCGTCTTAGATTAGGCGTGATAGAAAGGCTGCTGAAACCGGTCAGCATAAAAAATAAAAGTGGAAAAATAATAATTATAAAAATAAATTCTTTTAATAAATCATTATAATTGAATTCTACCCTGAATTGTCAGTATTAAAAATAGAAATAGTATGTGTTTTATCGTATAATCTAGTATGTATGTAATTATGAATAATTCAACGGGCTTTCTTCAGGTGGAGTTGAATCGTGTTCCGGCCGGCAACTGGGTGCTGATGGAGGGAGTGGACCAACCCATCGTGAAGACGTCCACCATCATGGATGCCATGGATGGGGGCGGGGACGAGGAGCTCTACATCTTCCGGCCGCTGAAGTTCAACACGCAGAGCGTGGTCAAGATCGCCGTGGAGCCCGTCAACCCCTCCGAGCTGCCCAAGATGCTGGACGGTCTCCGGAAGGTAGTCATCAGGAAGTCGAGTACTTCGTGTCCTTCGTCTCTTTTCCAATTCAGTCTGTATTTACAGATGGCCTTGGATGGCTGTGCCCTCCAATCGTCTTTCAAATTTGTTTACAATTTGGTAAATTATTGGGAAATGTTTCTGTCTTCACGCAATATTAATCTCTATGAGCAGCACATGTTTAAAATTACCTATTAATTCGACATCCACGGGACATCGAACACCACATTTCGAATTAACAAATTCCCTCATAATTCGATAAGTCCAGTTTCGCGAACGAGCTTTCAAATTTAGATTCCTTGTAAATCCACTTTTCGTGGTCGATAACTGTCGCTGTCGGGCATACAACTTCAGTTACTCAAAGTAAATTTGTAAAAAGATGGCATTATTTCTGTATAAATCGAAATTTCGCAGTTGATCGCTAACGCGGCCGAGCCTACAAATTCAGTTATTAGAAGTGAATTCTTAAAAAATATGACATATTTCCGAGTAAAAAAAATTTAATGGACAAATTTTTGTGCGCAGACCAAAATAAATTTCGTATTACCAAATTTTTCTTATTAAAAAACAATTTTCAATGAAATGAAATTTCTGGGGATATTTATGCATTTTTTAGAATTATTGGGGTTCTACTGTATTACTTTTTTTGGGTATTATTGCTTTTGATCTAAGCAAATACTGTTTGGTATATATTTAATTTGTACTTATAACTATTTATATATTCGATAAGATTCAATAGATTGTTATGTCATAGTTGTGTAGTTCTAAAATATTCTTTTACCTCCGTGCATCGATCAACAATATCCGGACAGGGCGTGCGAATTGGTTCCCGTAAACATTTATCAAAAAGAAAGTGCATTATCTCATAGTCAAAAGATCGCAAGAACCATTGCTTGTTACCTTTTATTGGTCTACATCGAGCAAATTTGTCTCCCAGCAAGTTTGCATCAACAGAGTGGCTAAATTTATCGCGGTCAGTTTTCAAATACAAATTTTAGACGGCTAGAGATATTTTAGATGGGGACTATCCTGAACTTTATTATTGACAATTTAATCACCTATATGAATACTTTAAAAAATACATATGTCATAAATCATTCAAGCGAGTATTTTCAATAAACTAACAATTGATAAATTGTACAATTTCTCCTATCCATTGTTGTATGGGTTCATGACGTGCGAATGTATTCAAGTTACAACAGTAGGTCTGTCAAAAACTTCACGCTCAACAATTGCTTTGCATACGGCACGCTACATGAAGTTGGGTTCTTAAGTTTCAATTTCAAATTACATTATGCGATTTGGGTTTAACTTTGCGCTCTGTGTTACTTTGGAGCGAAGTGTGCTAGTCTTTCATAGCGAGGCAACGGAATTTAATAGGGAGTTGTGTTATGAAATTTTACTCGTAGGTTGGCCGAAATTGTCGTGCTTATTTGTATGGCACCTCAATATAGATATCTTAGTAGGAATTTGAAAATTAATTCATAATTCTTTATGCACGAAAGCTAACACAATTGTCGTACGGAACACACTGCAGCGCCTGGCTGACTCTTACCGACCCTTAATTCCGTAGAATTACAAAGAAAAGTCTTTTCTTCAGGGGCGGTTAATAAAAGAAGCGGTTGTCCGATGAAGTTTTTCTGAGATTCATATTACTCTAATATAATATTGTTTGTTCTGATCCCCAGGTCAATAAGAGCTACCCCCTCCTCTCCACCCGCGTAGAAGAGTCCGGAGAGCACGTGGTGCTGGGGACGGGAGAACTGTACCTGGACTGCGTCATGCACGACCTGAGGAAGATGTACTCTGAGATTGACATCAAAGGTACATACTTTTATTTATTTATTTTTCTATTTACATAATAACAAATTACAAGGCAATTCAGTTTGTTTTTCATAGTCCATAGTCCTCCTCAATAGGGGTTCCTGTGCTGAGATGGACTAGGTTTTATTTAAAAACTGATTGCTTTAAGCTTCTACGATATTCTTTCCAAAATGTTGGATAACTCCTCTTCTTTGATTTCTTTTAGCCAGCTTTTGATTTGTTTTTTATGATTGTTTGCATATTCCATTTTTTGTTTGCCGGCGGAAGTGAATTATGGAGCTCAGTGGAGAGATATTTATAGTTCCTGTGTCCAAAAGCAGTTTTAAATTTGGGTATATTCCTAATGTCATTCTGGTTAGCTCTTGTGTTGTGAAAATTAGGTTTCTTTGGTTTTTTAGATTTTTCGAAATATTTTAAAGCGGTCTGGGAACTTTTTTAACCATTACCCCAAAATATTGTTGCGTAAGTCGATATTACCCCCTCCCCCCATTTTGAAAAGAAGATAATCAATGCGCGTCTCTTACTTCTCACGCACACACCTGAATTGTTAAGTTTGTAAAAATACTAACACGTTTATGAAATAGCAAACTAAAAAAATTTCCTTATTTACCCCAAAAATTTCATTTTAACCCCATTTGGGGTAATTTACCCCAGTTCCCCGACCGCTGTTTTAAAGGATGGGATTGAATATTTCAATGAATAGAATTTTTATTTACTTTATTTTACTTTAGACGAACACAATGTTCTATCAGAAGGAGTGAAACGCGGGAGATTTTAATATGTAGAGAATATGAATTATGAACCACAAGCCAACGTCACAAGAAGTCGTGTTCAATGTCAGTTCGTTTTTCAAATGTCCCAACATTTCGTTCGCTGCTGAACACTCATGCGCGTGTAGTATTGCCACTTGACAAAAGTTGCCAGTGGTTTAATTTCATGACCACAGTTCCTACAGTTTGATTAAAACATTCTTGAGGATTTTGTTGTATAACTTTAGCATAGGTGCTAAAATATTAATTATTAATTAAATGGGCGTCGTTAGAATCGTCCCTGGACATTGTAAGATATGCATGAAGATAAAATACTCTCTGATTGATTTATATACTCTATTTGATCAGGATTAAGTTAGAATGAAAACAATGAATTACAAGTAACAAATATGTATATTGTCAGGAATTACATCCGGAAACTGTACTTTGATGGAAAGGGCTTGCATAGTGTATTAAAAGGAAAGATTGTTCCCGGCGTTACGTAGGGTAAAATCTATGGTGCCGTCCATGACCACGTGTAGCGGCGAAAAGCGTATGACCCAGATGTCATCGAGTGTCACCACGAGGCATCAGACCCGTGGGTGAACGGCGTGTTCCTCGGACACGGGAGGGGCAGATGAGGCGTCAAGTCCGTGCGATCAGCGCGTCTCCTCATGCCAGGAATGGCGGTCAGTTTCACAAGGAAGGCCAGCAGGTCGTCAAGAATCAGTACGGGGCGTAAAGTCCATGCAATCGGCTTATCTCATTGCACGGTTCAATAGGATACCTAGGATTCATCAGATCAGCGATCTATAAATCGGGCGGCACGGCTGGGGGCCGCCCGGGCCTCTCCCGTGGCGCGGCTCTCGTCTGCATAACTAAGCAGAAAACTGTCCGCAGGTTCGACAACCTTCACGGCATAAAAGATTGTCTAGTGTCACCCGTCCACGAATAAATAGATGGTAAAGAACTGATTTTATCACATAAGAGGTGCTGCATACAATATCTAACTTGTTGCACTCAATTGTTTCATATGATTTGTGGTTGCCGATACACATCCAAATATACCATATTCACCGCGGGGGTGGCATAGCATATAATAAACTTTTTTAATATCATTTTAACATAAAATGTTTCTAATATGTTTCCTTACAAAACATTTTTTCATCAATAACACATGTAATGTATTTATGACTATTTACCACGCCCCTGAGCCCTGCGACATACTCCAGTTGTGGAAGTCATAGTCCCTCTGACTTCATGCATTCCATTATTTTTTACAACAATAATTACTCCTAACCGTCTGGAGCCAGTGGAACTATGTCATCCCCAATTGGGGTATGTTGTGAAGCTTTAGGGAGTGGGGAAGGGAAGGAGATAGGAAGGAGGAAGGTAGGAGGAAGGTAGGAAAGGTAGGCTAAAGCCATTTGAAGCAACAATTCGATTCTGAATGGCGATCTTTTACCAAGGTGATATACTGAGAGTATCATTGAAATAAAAGAAATTCCTGCCAATCTCTTTATATAATATTTATTGTCTTTTTCCAGTGGCAGATCCGGTGGTCTCCTTCTGCGAAACGGTGGTGGAGACATCCTCCCTGAAGTGCTTCGCCGAGACGCCCAACCGGCGTAACAAACTCACCATGATCGCCGAGCCCCTGGAACGGGGGCTGGCCGAGGACATCGAGACGGGATCCGTATCCATCGCGTGGAACAAGAAAAGGCTCGGCGAGTTCTTCCAGACCAGGTGAGTTTTGCACAATGATGCTTACGACAAGTTCTCCATCATCCGCATCAATTCCCAGTGACAACTGGTAAACTTTATAAGGGACATTCAAATTCATCTGAATTTTTTTTATCTATGTTTCCATATGCAACTGGCCTATGACTGAACAATTTGTATGAATGAATTTTTCTGTTTGTTTTCAGATTTGTCTGAATGTATTTTTGTGTTTTTTTTTTTCAGATACGACTGGGATTTGCTGGCCGCCCGATCCATCTGGGCCTTTGGACCTGACTCCGCCGGTCCCAACATCCTTGTGGATGACACCCTCCCTTCAGAAGTGGACAAATCCCTCCTGTCCTCCGTCAAGGATAGTATTGTTCAGGGTGAGACCTACTTGATATACTCAGATTTTTTTTAACATTAACTTTGTTATCTTTGGGGATGCTGTGTGGAGGATCTTGGGTCACTTATATACAGAAAAAAAAATTCTGTAAGTGTGTAGCTATTCTGAGAAAATCACTTATATGTACATAACACTATAACATTCATTTTTGATAATTACATCATTTTGTAAAACACCAAAGTGGGTAATTACGAAATTGCAGTAAGCAACTGTACACAATGGAATTTGTAGCTCAGGAGAATCCGACACATCGGGGGGTGGGTAGATGAAACATGGAATATATAATACCTCAAATATGAACATTTAATGTGTTTATGGTGCTGGAGAAAATGCTGGAGAAAAGTCCAAGCGGACTAAAATATCCATTCTGGAAGAGTTGGGCATCCACAATAGGTTATCAACTGTCAGCATATCCTAACATACTTTGGACATGTTGCTTACCAAACTGAGAAACTCATGGTTTCTGTCAAAGTGGAAGGCAGTAGAAGCAAAAGAAGGTTACCGATGCTTTGGACTGATCAAATATCACTGGCGTCCAGAACATCGGTGGCCACAGCTCTCCACGCAGCTCAGCACTGCGAGGAGTGGAGGAACCTTGTACACCAGGGAAATTGGAGTGGGGGTCACGATCCTCAGCAACGAGGAAACGACTATAGAAGAATTAATTTTGTAGGTTTCCAGTGGGGCACCAGAGAAGGGCCCCTTTGTGAGGAACCCATCCGTAATGTGAAGTTCAAGATCCTGGATGCGGTGATAGCCGGGGAGCCATTGCATCGGGGAGGCGGGCAGATCATTCCCACCGCCAGAAGGGTACGTCATCCATCCTATCTAATATACTGGCTGACATTAAAAAGAAGTTATTAATTATTATTGTGTTTAATTCGTGGAACTTGGTTTTGCAAAGGTTATTTACCTTGTTTTAAGTCGATTATCACTTAGTTTTATGATTGTATTATGATAAAATATGAACTTTGCAGAAAAATGTTGATCCGGTAGTCGACTTATGGGCTTTAGCGATAATTTCAAGTAGGGTCAAGTGTATGCAAAACTGACAAAACCTGGGGCCGAAATCTTTTCAAATCATCAATCCGGGGGAATGTATGGGATAAGTTAGGACCGCGGCTTTTTGACATATTGGGAATTTTAAATAGCGGGAAAATGTGAAATAGGGGTGACATGAAACCAAAGTTTTACTCTATATATATTGTTTTGATTTTGTAAAAAAATACCAGGAAGTGGTGAATAGATATGTTTTTTTTACAATAAAAACAAATATACTAGAAATTAATAATAATGTAATTAAGTTGATTTGTGATCTTCAAAATCACATTCTTTAAATTAAATTCTCAGTGTAAACACATCTTGGCCTTATGTTGAATCCAGCTTTTACGTGTTTTTGAATTGCTCATGTCAACGAAGCCGTTTATTAGATTTTAAATCAAAATTAAATTTGTGCGATGTTCAAAGAAGTTAAATGTTTTTGCTAATTGATGACTATTGCAGGTGGCCTACTCGGCCTTCTTGATGGCCACCCCCCGCCTCATGGAGCCCTACCTGTTTGTGGAAGTGCAAGCTCCCGCTGACTGCGTGTCCGCAGTGTACACCGTGCTGGCAAAGAGAAGAGGTAACGACCCATTTATTTTTATGTTACACCTCACAAGAACGCCCCCGTCTGTACGGTGTAAAGACAGGGAAACTATATCACCACTCGGCAGGGCAGCTTCCTGAGGCGGATCAAGGTAGGGACTGTAGGAAGGGATTTCTTAATGCGAGTTTTGAAGAGTCCCGGATTATATGAAGGAGGAAAAACAGATGCCCGTAGGTCATTCCACATGCGTGCCGCCTTACACAAAAAAAGTGTTGGAAGAAACGACCCGTTCTCATGAAGCCGACATCAACTGTGAACGGGTGCTCGTTTGTGTTCATCGAGTTTCGCGTACGTGCACCGATGCACTGGGTATCAATGCTGCTAGTTCCTTCGAGCAGTCTCCATTGAAATACCTGTAGAACATGTTCGGCATACCTACATTGCATCTGTGCATTAGAAATGGCAACCGATCTTTTAACAAGTAGCTAATCAGACGAACCGCCCTCCTTTGCACAGAATCAAGCAGGTTTATCTGGTATTTTGGAGCTCCAGCCCAGAAATTTCGAATGAATGGGGTTTTACTGTAACAAGAAAGTTATTCATTATTATTAAAGTTCATACATATTTTGGATAGTTGTATGTTATGTATTTGAACTTATTACAAGACGTACGGATAAAATCCACAATTAATCTGAAGCAGTTAACTAACCTTGTTAGTCTTCCCAGGATATCAACATTGGTAAGTTGTTCCTGCACCCAGGAAGTATGAAAAGCCTCTTAAAAGAAATTATCCCGAACAGAATTTAGACAGAAGTCTATCTCAACCAGGATATTGTTCAAAAGTTAATGCGCCACAAGTGCGATGTCTCTACTAGAACTAAGATAACAGATACCCAGTACCTCTGTTGTTCATTATTGTGCATTATCTAATTCCCAGGGCACGTAACACAAGACGCCCCCGTAGCAGGCTCACCCCTCTACATCGTGAAGGCCTTTGTACCGGCCGTGGACTCGTTTGGTTTCGAGACTGATCTGCGCACGCACACGCAGGGACAAGCCTTCTGCCTCCAGGTCTTCCACCACTGGCAGATAGTCCCCGGTGATCCCCTGGACAAGAGCATCATTATCAGGTGAGGGGAAAGGAATGTGAAGAAATAATAAATATTTTTTTTAGCATTAAAATTATAAACATTAAAAAAGATAATATTAACAAATCTCAAATGACATGTGAAACAGAAAAGACCCAGAAAATAAAAAGGTTGTATCTGGGCCTCGAACCCAGGACATCTCGGTTAATCGGGGACATGAGCTCTAACCAATTGAGCTAATGTCACCTCATTGCTCTCCGTCATTATTATCGATATCATACTTCATTTTCAGAACTGTTAATATCATCTTCAATTAATCCACATATATTTTGGGCTGCAATCTTTCCATATTGACAAAATTTTACCCGAATTTATTTGCAATGTATATAGCGTCTCGGATATACCTATCTGATTTTTATTTATAAGGGACATCTATTGACCTTTTCTACAAGTCTAGGATTAAGGCTAAACGAAACTTAATATATGGTTATTGGTTATAGATGGCATTATTTTTAATATTTTAGAAAAAAAAAAACACTGCATTTAATGCTGTTAAGTATTGAATTGTTACTGTGTATTTAAAGCTCAAGTCCTTCATGAAATTTACAAAAATACAATTTTATTGTAATTTTAACATGTACAGTATTTGACGGTCTCCATGGTGGAGGGGTGAGGCTCTCGACTACGAATCCGAAGGTCGCGGGTCCAAATCCCAGCGTGTTTCACAATTAATTCATTAAAAATAATATATGGTATATTTGCGCACGTTCCAAAGTGGAAGATACTCTCAGTATAGCCTTGGTGAAAGACCACCATTCAGAATTGAAATGTTGCTTGAAATGGCTTTTAGCCGTGTCTGGTGACCAGATCTGAATAGCCAGGTATTTCCCCACCTTCCTCTTCCCTTTCTCCTTCCCCCCCCACTACCATCAGCCTCACAGCATTCCCCAATTGGGGATGCCATAGTCTCACTGGCTCCAGACGATTGGGAGCAGTTGGGACTCTTGTGCGGTATTCACATGAAAAAAAAGTATTTTTATAAGTTTCTTGAAGGACTAGAGCTTTAAATCCACAGAAACCATTTATTTCATTTCATAATCCTTATGTACACCCGCCAACAGACAATTCATCTGAATATTTAAAAGCATTAAGTGCTAAAAGTGTTTTTTCCTAAAATATTTGAATTTGTGCCATCTGTGTATCACGTTTTGTTTAACCTTAATTTAATTTTTATTGGAATATCTTTTTGAAGCTTATGAACTTCATTGTAATATTTTTTTAATCATTGAATAATGATATAATAAATAAATAATAAATTTGCAGACCTCTGGAGCCGCAGCCGGCGACCCATCTGGCCCGAGAGTTCATGGTGAAGACCCGAAGGAGGAAGGGCCTCAGCGAGGATGTCTCCATCAACAAGTTCTTCGACGATCCTATGTTGTTGGAGTTGGCCCGCCAGGACGTGATGCTCAACTATCCCCTGTAGACGTCCCCCAACCGCATCGCCTAACCTCCTGCATTCACCACATATCTCATTGTACAACACTCTTCTTGAGTCGTTACCTCATTGGAGATTTGCAGACACCGACGTTCCGGATGCCTGTGACGCTTGATCAGTCCAACGCATCGGCGATCTTCCACTGCTTCTCCTGCCAATAGTGACTATGAGTTTCTCTAGAGTTATCAGATCGGGCGAGCGATGTGTCCAAAGAATCTTAGGAATCGTTGAACAGTTAATTGTGTCAAGCTGTACATGAATTTATTTTATTTGCCACCAAACTGAAAATCATCCAGTTGTAATAAAGACAACTTGTTATCTGGAAAATTACCCTTATTAATTAATGGTCAACATCCAAAAATACGCACTTTGCAGGATCCCAACTCCAGAAATACTACGAACGTCGATTTATCACGACTAGATTTGGTGTGTCATACAAATATATTCCGAAAAATTTGGCCAACCTACGACTATTTTCATAACTCCCCATTGAAATACGTTGCTTCAGTGAAAGACTAGCACCCTTCGCTCCAAAATAACACAGAGCGCAAAGTTAACCCCAAATTGCGTGAATTTGGCCGTGTCATAGGAAGCCAGAAAGGCAATTTCAATCTTATGAACCCGACTGTATGTACTGCGCCGTACTCACAGTCTTGTTGAACAAATAGTTTTTGAAAGAACTGCTGTTGTACCTTGAATACATTCGCATGTCATAAACTCATACATCGTCATTGTCATACAACAACGGCTAGGAGAAATTTTACAATTTATTGTTAGCTTTTTGAAAATGCTCACTGGAAACGATTTTTAAAAGTATTCATACAGCTGATTAACCCATTTAACCCTAGTGATCCAATTTCGGAACACTAGACTCGTTGCTGTTGTTTTTTTTTTTTTTACTTCTTTATATCAACAACAGATGACGTTAGAAGTATCAAGTGGGTGATAGTGTTAGTGTCGCTTGCTTGCGGTTAGTTACTTCAAAATAATTTTTTTACACCATTTCATGTAACAAATATGAATTTCAGGAAAAAAATCGCAAAAAAAAACCTTCGGTCTAAATGGGTTAAATTGTCAATAATGAAGTCTGATAGTCCCTATCTAAAATATCTCTAACTGTCTCAATTTTGTGTTTGAAAAATGATCTGTATAAATTTAGCCACTCTGCTGATGTGAACTTGCTGGGAGACAAATTTGCTCGATGTAGACCAACAAAAGGTAACAAGGAATGCTTCTTGCGATCTTTTGACTAGGAGATAATGCACATTTTTTTTGATAAATGTTTTTAGAAACAAATTCATTTTGGTTCGGACTTTATTTTTATGATCCACATACCTTATCTAGATATTGTTGACTATGAATGATTAATCTGTTGATTCTGTACGGGTAATTATTAAGATTTATAAGGTTTCAAAAGACAATAATCCTCAAACTGTAATCTTTCAAATTCTATATGAAATACATACTTGATTTTTACGTAAAATGAAAATTGCTGTCACTGGTTTTCAAGTTGCACCTATTTTCAAATATTTTTGCTCGTATTTCATAGAATTTAAGGATTACAGTTTGTGGATTTTTGTCTTTTGAAACCTTATATCTTTCGTAACTACCCATATAGAATTTACAGACAAATCATTTGTAGTATTGCTTGAGTTAGCAACCTGCGAAGTGATGTTTAGTGCCGTTTTTGAGTAATGGTCCTTATCATAATTTTACCTTTATTTTGTACATAAAGTTGTAAAAATACTAGTTATATTTTTATCTTAAGATCATAAAACGTTTGTTATAATTTTAAATTGGGATGTAATGATACCTGTTTTTGCCGATACAGCACTATGGCCGAGATTACAAAATTGCTTTTTATTTCTCACAACACAATAAAATACGAGGTGTGATAAAAAAATACGGTGAATAATTTTATTACGACCAAAATAATAAGCTTACATCAAATTTGAATTAATCTCCTTCAAAGCACTCTCCTTGGTTATCAATGCACTTATCCCAATGTTGATTTCATTATTGGAAGCATTTCTGAAAGGCTTTTTTCGCTGCTACATCCTTCAGCTGCTCCGTTTCGTGCCTCTCAATATTGGAAATGATGTCAAAGTGTTTTTCTTTTAGCACGGTTTTTTTTATGCGAAGAGCCAGAAGTCACGTGGTGCTAAATCCGGACAGTAAGGCGGATGCGGATTATAGGAACCTTTTTATAAGGCACAAACTGGCAGATCAGAAGCGAGGTGTGGCATGGCACATTATCGTGATGAAGGAGGAAGCTATTGGCCCATTTTTCTGGTATCTTTCTCCGTGCATCGTCTCGCAAACGTTGCAATAAGCCCTTGTAATATTCGGTGTTTACAGTTGTTCCCCTTGGAACGAACTCTGATCGCACAATGCCCTCACTATCAAAAAAAAAAAACAATGAACACGATTTTTCTTCTGTTCAAAACGAAAAGTGGCCAAGTCAAAGTCCTTTTTTGGCAGATTGAGAATGAGTGACACACGATTTTTCTTCTGTTCAAAACGAAAAGTGGCCAAGTCAAAGTCCTTTTTTGGCAGATTGAGAATGAGTGACACACGATTTTTCTTCTGTTCAAAACGAAAAGTGGCCAAGTCAAAGTCCTTTTTTGGCAGATTGAGAATGAGTGACACACGATTTTTCTTCTGTTCAAAACGAAAAGTGGCCAAGTCAAAGTCCTTTTTTGGCAGATTGAGAATGAGTATATTTTGTTTAATATTCATACAAAATATTTTGACTTGCCAAGCTGTGAGTTTGTGCCTACTCAGGGGACTTCAGTCTTAGTCTGCCAACGGACAGGGATCTTGACTTGGCCATTTTTCATTGTGTGCTCATGATATATGAGTTAAAGGAGGTAAGTTGGAAGATGAGAAAAATGGTATTTTGATTTCCAAATAAATTTCTAAAATTCTAAGGAAGGTATTGAAATAGAACGACAGTCTCGAAAAAAGCAAATGTAAGATAAACAAGAATGTTGTCATTTTGTTTAGCTTTAATTTAAACATGAAAATGAAAAACTCGCACTTCTGAAATATTGTAATTTAAATTTTTTTTTCATATCGACCTAACTGATTTATCGATATCGGTATCATTACATCCCTAATTTTAAATAAAAAAACTGAAAAGAACTCCTTTGTTTTATTATGAGATTTGTTTTATATGTTTTGCAGGAGTTTTTATTGGAATTCTATGGATCATGAAAAAGTACAAAAAATAAATAAATTACTGATAAAAGTTGCCAATAAGCTAAGAAGAAGGGAAGATAAGAGCTGATACAACGAACAAGAATGGTTGAGAAAGGAAATTACTGGATAGGCGTCAATACAATAAAAGAAAGGTCGATCAGGGAAAATACTCGATAGGGGACGATGGAATGAAGAATAATTGTCAAGCAGAGAAATTATTAGATGGGGTATTGGGTCTGATAAAAAGAAGAAATTACTAGCTAGTAATTTTATCTCCATTCTACGCCATCTATGTGCCGTACAATGAAGAATGGTCGAGCAAGGAAATTAGTGGCTAGGGTTCAACACAATGAAGAATGGTCGATCGAGGAAATTACTGGATAGGGGCCGATACAAAGAAGAATGGTCCATCGAGGAAATTACTGGATAGGGGTCGATACAATGAAAGAATGATCGATCAGGGAAATTGCTAGATAGGGGTCGATATAATGAAGAATGGTTGAGCAGGGTAATTACTGGATAGGGGCCGATACAATGAAGAACGGTCGATCGAGGAATTTACTGGATAGGGGCCGATACAATGAAGAATGGTCAATCGAGGAAATTACTGGATAGGGGCCGATACAATGAAGAATGGTCGATCGAGGAAATTACTGGATAGGGGCCGATACAAAGAAGAATGGTCGATCGAGGAAATTACTGGATAGGGGTCGATACAATGAAAGAATGATCGATCAGGGAAATTGCTAGATAGGGGTCGATATAATGAAGAATGGTTGAGCAGGGTAATTACTGGATAGGGTCCGATATAATAATATATATATTTTTTTACACGAATACCGCACAAGAGTCCCAACTGCTCCCAACCGTCTGGAGCCAGTGAGACTATTGCATCCCCAATTAGGGAATGTTGTGAGGCTGAAGGTATTGAGGAGGGGAAGGAGAAGGAGAAGAGGAAGGTGGGGAAATGCCTGGTTATATATTTATTTTTATTGTTATTTTTATATTTAGATCTGGTCACCAAACATGGCTAAAAGCCATTTCAAGCAATGTTCAATTCTGAATGGTGGTCTTTCACCAGGGCGATACTGAGAGTATCTTCCACTCTGGAACGTGCGCAAATATACTATATATTATTTTTATATTAATTAATTGTGAAACAGCACAAATTAATTAAATAAAATTTACTTGCGCATGCCGGGATTTGAACCTGCGATCTTCGGATTCGTAGTTGAGAGCCTTACCCCTCGAACATGGAGGCCGTCAAAAGATGGTCAAGCAGAGAAATTACTGGATAGGGGTCGATACAATAAACGAATGGTCGAGCAGAGAAATTACTGGATAGGGGCAGAAACAATGAAGGATGGTTGAGCCGGGAAATTACTGGATAGGGCCCGATACAATGAAGAATGGTCGAGCAGGGAAATACTGGCTAGGGACCGATACAATGAAGAATGGTCGAGTGTTGTAATTACTGGATAGGGTAGATAGATGGGTCGAAGTTATTTCATTCAAACCGCCAGAGTGCGAAAAAGTTGCATACTACATTATGAAGAAAAACTAAAAAAAAAAAAACAACATACAAAAATCGGTTCACTTCTGTTCGCACATTATGCTAAAAGTTTATAGAAATTGAAAATTTTCCATGCAACCTACTCGTATAAGCTAATTATGTTTGTTTAATCGTTGAGCAGAGTTAAATAAATGAAATCTTCGTTAATATTTCAATGTTTCCAGGTTACATTATATGTTTAAAAAATAGGAATTTACAAAATGTTTGCAATTTTCATTGTGCAATTCGTCATCTGATTTGTCAGAACAAAACGACCCAGAATTCACCATCACCACGAGGAGGCGGCTGTTTGTCGAGTTCTACCCACATCCCCCAATCAACCATCCAATACCTATTTGTATATTTGATCGGTTTTAATATTATTTGATACAATATTTTGTTTTTTAAACTTGTTAACACACAAAAATAATGTTTTCATCAAACGAGTAATCTGAAAGTATGTTGCCTGTCGTATGCTGATGATGTGGTGAATGAGCTAATGATGAATGTAAGTAAGTCTAAAGTCATGGTATTTGAAAGAGAGAGTACGAAAACAGTGTTCAATATAGTTGTGAATGATGAATACTTGGAGCAGTGTATTTGGGAAGCATGTTTACGACAGATGGAAAGACTGATTGGGATATTGAAAGAAGGGTGAATGCAGGAAACTCCATTAACGGAGGACTGAATGCGGTTGGCGCTAACAAAAAATTGTGCAAAAAAGAGAAGCTAGCAGTCTACAATGGAGTGCTGATACCACAACCCGATGTATGGCAGTGAGGCACAGAACTGCCAGAGGAAGAACGAAAATAGACTGAATGCTATAGAAATGAGATCTCGGGGGAGAATTTGTGGTAAAACCACATACTCGTATGATAGAGTGAAAAATATTGAGATTCACAAAGAATGCACGACTATTTGCATGTGCGATGAGTAAGATTAATCTTTGTAAATGAAATCCTCGGCACGGGAAATCCCAATTAGGATATCATTATTTTTTAATTAGTTATGAAAATAAAGATAATAAAACATTATTATAAGGACTAGGTTTTGCCTATTGCAGTCCTGCAATTGGTTGTGAGTAGTTGTGTATGTGTGTTTAAATGTGGATGAAGCAAGGAGTGTGTGTGTTGGAAATAATTTTTAAAACGTATATTTGGAGAAATATTTATACTCAGCCTCCTACCCCTACTCCTACTCCCACTCCTACTCCTACTCCTACTCCTACTCCTACTCCTACTCCTACTCATACTCCTACACCTACCCTACCCCTACCCTACATCTACCCTACATCTACCCTACATCTACCTTACATGTACTCTACATCTACCCTACATCTACCCTACATCTACCCAACTCCTACCCTACATCTACCCAACTCCAACCCTACGACGGTTAAGTATTTAAAGAAAATAAAAAGAAAAAACTTTCAATGTTAGCTTTATCTCGACAAATGGGGCCTAGGAGTTTGTTGGCAATTTTTTAATTGCCCAAATCACATTGCCTAGGTGGAGACGCTCAGTTTGACACCCATATCGGCTACCCCTACCCCTACCCCTACCCCTGCTCTTACCCCTATTCCTACCCCGACCCCTGCCCTACCCCTAGTGATTTTATTTCAATAAATGTATTTTGCGTAATATTTTCCCTTAAAAATATGAGCCATATAAATAAATGCATTTTTAATATTTTTTTTCGTTCACCAAATTATTTGCTCCTTGTGTATTTCAAATGAATATTGCAATATTAATCGGGTAGGTATTAATAATGGCGCCGTGTAAAATCGCCTACGCATTAAAAAAAATCGTAATTTTTTTTCAAGAAATTCATTTATTATAAATATTATTAAACCTTCAAAGCATTTTTTTCATACTATCCCGATAGGTTGCTCTTAAAACTTGGGTTCCTACATTAGTTCCTACTTAAATTCGAATGCTTCAGTAGATAACGTTTTTGGGTAGGTACTTATTGCACTTGCCTACAATTTTCTCGAACAAAATTATCCCATAGAAAAGCGGAATCGGCGGGAAGGGAAAAATGTCATTTTTGCTGATTTTGGAAACGTCAAAAGTTTGATGGAATATCCTGAGATATTTTTCAAGGAATGCGGCCGAACTGACCAATTATAAACCTTCCGAAATCTGTTTTAGTAAATATTTCCATTTATTTAACCTTCCCGGGGAGTATTTTTTATGGATTAAATTTTCCCGTGAAGAGACATGTTTTTCACATTTTTCCCGATGTTTATTTTTTCCCCATATTTTTACGTGATACGCGGCTGACTCGATTGGGAAATTTTTTCAGACTTGGCCAGCTAAAGTGACCCTTGCGGTGTTCTAAACTCTACGGGAGTTCAGTCGACTTTCGCGAGACAGACCATGCGAAATTGGCTTGAACCAATTCTGAGCCTTGCTTTCTTTGAACTTCTATAAGCTGAAGATCGATTTTCCCTAACACGATTTTCCTGGTCCGAATTTGAGCGAAAACGAACCTTGTTTCGAATGGATAGAACAAATACAGGAATAACATAGTGTAAGTACCATTCCAAATAACTCGCTACAGAGGCGAATATTCAAAACAAACCTCTCATTCACTGTTACTTATACTCTAGACAAATATATTAATAATTGATGAGGATGTGTGCAATAATCGTCTGTTTGTATTTGTATTCCAAGCAGTTGAACATATCTACTATGTCTGAAAACCTTCCATGTGAAGTCTAGGTAAAAGAGATTTTTTGAATGACTAAGTCCTGAAATATTGTTTCAATTGAATCAAATTTTAGATCGAGTAGTTCTAGTTGGAATATTAAATTTAATTAAGCTGACAATATCAGGGCTCTCTATAAAACCATTAACAATTTGACTGGATTGGAGTAAAATTTTGAGGTTGTTTTATTTTATTTTATGTTGTATGTTATACCACACAAGAGTCTCATCTGCTCCCAACCGTCCAGAGCCAGTGAGACTATGGCATAACCAATTGCGATATATTGTGAGGCTGAATATATTGATCAGGGGAAGGAGATAGGAAGAAGGAAGCTGGGAAATTATCTGGCTATTCAGATCTGGGCACCAAACACAGCTAAAGCCATTTAAAGCAACGTTTCGATTCTGAATGGTGGGCAAGTCGATACTAACAGTACCACTCTAACGTGTTGCAGATATACTAGATGTTATCTTAAATGAATAAATTGTGAAATAACACAATTTAATCAAATTTACTTGCGCATGCTGGGATTTGAACCCGTGACCTCGGATCGTAACCCCTCAATAATGGAGACCGTTGCGATGTCTACCTTTACTACTACCCGTACCCCTAGCCCTACCCCTACCCCCACCGCAACCCCTCCGCATTTCTCTACCTCTACCTAGTAGTTTTCCTCTTATTTGAACGGCAAGTGTGAAATTTCGTCACGAGGTATCAAAATTCTGCTTTAAGGGGAAGGGGGTGGTTTTTTGAAATCTCATGTAGACAGTGACCTTCTTGTTTCGAAAATCAATTGTGCAAAATTTCATCAAGCTCGGACTAAAACTGTAAATTTGTATGCAATACAAACAAAACCACCTTCCCGGGACATTCTTCTTTATATAATAGAAGAAGATATATTCAATTTATTGGAATAATTTATAACATAAACCTCATTGTAATATTTAATCATTGAAGATAATATTAACAAATCTCAAATTAAATATGAAACAGAAAATACACAGAAAATAAAGGCATAGGTCCACTGATGTCAGAATTAATAGACTAGCCCTAAGTACTATTTCGACGGCTAGAGGCAAAGGCACTGCCGTCAATGTTTGTTTCTCGTAATTTTTACCGATGTAAGCAAATAATAAAACGTTTATAAAAAGAGTCAAAACTTAACAAAATAATCGGTTTTTGTAAACAAACCGAACCTTTTTTAGGTCTTAAATGTTTTACTTAAATTGGCGGCACGCCTAGCCCGCCTCTCTTTTTTTTGGTTTCTTTCTCTTGCATGTTAGGGCATATCTATATATAATTTGCTCTTTGTGCCGTTGGCATATGGGAATCGAACTCAGGACCTCTGTCTTAGGGGCACAACACTCTAATCATGAAATATGCCACCAGCCGCCACTATTTATGAATGTTTTATTTTATTTTTATTTATTTATTTAATCTGAATAAAGCAAGGAGGGTGTGCCAAGGCAGAGTTGTGTGGCGGTCTATTCTCTCTGCCTATTCCTCCAGCGAAACGGCGTGATAGTTTGTCATTGAGGGAGGTGTTGGGGTATCGGGAATTTTGCTTTTACTTGGCTAATTTTGCTGAAAGCAGCCCATACAAATCTCCTTCTCTCAACAAGTGTATAATATTGAATTTATATTTAATAAACAAATTAACTCCGGGTTTCTCAAATGCGGTTCACGCGATAATCGACCCCGTTGCAGAGCGAGATATGGCCGAACGCGAGTCAAAATCGAAATTTTTTAATGATAACTCCGCTGATTAAATGGCTGCGGTACCTGTTTCATACAAATCTGAATTTTGAATTGGAGGCCAAAATACCCATCCAAACGGAATGATCTATTTTTTAAATTAAAGGTTTAGTAAATATCTAGTACGGATGAGAAGTATTTTATTTATTTTTGTTTTAATTTTTTAAGTATGTGCAATGAAAAAAAGTCAATTTTCATAATTTTAGAAGCAGCTTAGAAAATATTTGCGGATTTATCGTACTTTTTAAAAAATATATCACGTTTGATATGTAAGTATGATTACATAAATAAAAATATAAAAATAAAACGTATAAAAAAAAAGGTTTTTTCGGGTCCATATTTTGAATTCTATATGGCAAATTTGTGTTCCACCGTAAATTGGTCGTTTTAAATTTAATTTAAACTCCACCATAATGCTTATTTTAATATTTTAAAAATAAAATTAATTTTTTATATCATTATATGTATTTTCAAAGCAGATGGGTTAAATTTTTTTTTATATCACTGTTAGCCCCTAAATAATTCTTAAAGATGCCTCTAATATCGCGAAACGTCAATTCATTTTATAGCCTATATTTCATAAGGTAAAACAAAAATAAATAAAATACTTCTCCCCCGTACTAGATATTTACTAAACCTTTAATTAAAAAAATAGATCATACATTTTGGATGGGTATTTTGGCCCCAAACCAAATTAAGTTTTGTATGAAACAGGCACAGCAGCCGTTCCTCTTAATGTATAGATTATGACGTATGCCGTCTAAACGATACTGGCTGGCACCGAATGTATAACTCACTTTATTTCCGTCAGAACTTGTGTACTCATGCCGGTAGTTTTGAATTGGAACCGATATTTATTCAACATTATCGCCGGCCTAACTGGAAAATCTGTGTAGGAACAAGGATTGCTTTTTTACGCAATACTGTAAAAGTTCAAATACATTTTAGGTTACCTCGAGAGGGTTTCCTCTTGGGGTAAGATTATTGCACTGCAAAAAGAACTCTACGAAAAGCAAATCTGCTTATGATGAACTCGTTCTTTTTAAAATTGTGTGGACTTTACGGCAAATCTCATTTTTCCCCGTAGCTGTGGTAACATATTCCAAGCTAACCCAAACCGGTAATAAGTAAAACAGCAAAAAAGAAAAGAGTTTGACTTCTTTACAAAAACCGAATATGTTGTTGTGAGTATTCAGTTTGACCATGAACAATCTGCGCAAATTACTTTTGTGCACGGCACTGACTTTAGTCCTGGTCAATAAGGAACTCCTGTCCATTTAAAAAATATATCAATAATATCATTCAAACTTAAATGCGAGTATATTTAGTTTTTTTTTTCTAAAGTTTTTCATAGTTAAAATAATAAGTTTCAATTTCAAAACGCTCCAAATCTATGGCCGACGGTTTGGATCAGTTTTGAGGTTAGACTATCAAATGTCAAAACAAGGATGAGCTTTACCGTACATAATTTTATATTCTATTCATGGTAAACCATAACTAAACACAAGTAATACAAATATGTACCCTTTTAGAAACTTTAACTTAAAGAGTAATAATAGTATTGAGCATTAAAATCCTAGGTATTTGACTGATTTTTCCCATGGGACCTTTTCTAACTGACTTTCTGTTGCCAAAATCCCCCCAAAAACGCATGTCGAACGCGACGGCGGGTTCTCCGGTCTCCTGTCTCTGCCGTCCGGTGGCCTGTGATTGGCTCGACGTGGCAGACGGAGATCATCCCTTCGGTCGCTGCGTCGGAGCTTTCATGGTGTACGACTTCTTTGCAATGGCATTTTTGCTCATTACCATCTCGTATCAATGGTATCGATAAAATTTACGTTAAATAAACAGGTCTCATTAGCTCAGTGGTTACAGCGTTTTCCCGGTGAAACAGAGGTCCTTGGTTGAATTCTCAGATGAGACTGACATTTTTTTTTCTGTGCCTTTTTTCCGTTTCATCTCGACTGCTTCGAGAAAGACGGCACTAACTCCAAATTTGGAGTTTTTGAGTTAGTGCCATTTTCGGGTGTCATAAATAATTATCTACCTCCCGAGAAGACAGCTGTAACTCAAAACGTTATTATTTCAAAAAAAATTTTACGATTTGAAAATGGTAGTATGTCACCGAGTATTTTTTTTTCCATGTACTAAAGAAGTAACTTAACTTACTATCTTTTGACATTATATAAATTCAGTGGAAAACAGCAATATGTCCCAAAATATACTAAAGCAGTTAGAAAAAGTATAAAAAAAACAATATTTATTCAATTAAAAAAATATTCAATACCCTCGCCTAGGAATATTTAAAAATGCTGAAACATTCAAATTTCTCTCTTGCGAAATGACAAATTAGGAGTTAGTGTCATTTTCCTTGGAGCAGTCGATGTATCATTTTAGATTTGTTAATATTTCCTTCTCCAATGATTAATTATAATTTTTATTATAAATACTGATTTTCTGCAATACACCCCTGGCAGTTTCCCAGTTGAAATTTAACGTAATAAAATCACTGCATTTCAGATTTAACTCATACAACAATGTTGACTATTTCAAAAACAGTTACGCTTTGGACCGAGTTTCCTTCGATAAATCGTAGTACACCAAATAAAAAAAAACTTTATCATCTTATCATATATCCTGTGCGGTCAAATTAGTACAAATTAGCCATAATAAATTAATCGTGATGATAAAAAAATTTAACATATTCTAATAATACCCTCTGCGAAACAGTACAACATTGTTTGTCGTTGAATTTAAAATTAGTGTTACGGTTTTTTTTTAATTGTTTGGTGTTTTAAAAAAGTGTTTTTAATATATAATTTAGTGCGTAAAGCAAAAAGTTTTGTGTTTTTAATTCAATTTAGCCGCTTTAATTTATTTTTAATTGAATAGTTGCGAATGTGAATACAAACTTTACAAATAAATAAATATACATATATTTAAAAATACATATATTGTTCTACTGTGAACATAGAAATTGTTAGAAATGAGATTCTTAAGGCGTATGTTTATTAATTTATTCATAACTAGCTGAAGTACCTGGCGGTGCCCGGGTTAATACATGGTTGTGTACCCAGTATTTCTCCTCTTATTTTCAACGTCAAGTGTGCAAAATTTCACCACGAAATACAAAAATTCTGCTTTAAGGGGTGGGAAAGGGGGATGGTTTGGTTTTTCGTATTTTCATGTAGACAGTGACCTTCCTCTTGTTTCGAAGGTCAAGTGTGCAAGTCGGTGGAGCGGTTGTCCCGGTAAGATAGAGGCCCTGAGGTCGATTCTCAGATGCGACTGACACCTTTTCATTTTCTGTGTTTTTTTCGGTTTCGTATCTCATTTAGGATTTGTTATGATTATTACGTAACCATATATTGATGTTGTTTCTGAACCTTTGTATCTCCGTAGTGTTTTAATAATATCATTTTGAAGAGTATCACACAATTTTGTACCATGGAATTTATTGTTTTTCTGGCCAAAGGATGTATTTAATGGAGAGAGGGACGTCGGAGAGTTATTATTTATTAATTCAAAATAACGAATATCAAAATATAATATCAATATATAAAATATCAATATTCAAAATATCAATATATCTTTCTTTATATATACATATAAAAAATGAAGGTTTGTCTGTCTGTCTGTCTATCCTCTATATTCTCGAAAAATACTCGACCGGCTTTGTTGAAAAGTTTGTTCTCATTAGTTCCGGGAAGGTTTAGCGAGTAGTTTGAATGAAATACAATATGTAAAACTGTTGTTATAATGTTTTAAAATTAGTACGAAAAACATTGAACCCGCCATGTTGTATTGAGCTTAGCCCATAGATATACAACTCTGGTTACCCACAGATTGTATATTTATAAGAAGGTTTGTTCGGGTAGAATATTTTCTAAATGGAAAATACAAGTTGGTACCTTCTTAAGAGGAACGGCTACGCAACCTATTTCATACAAAACCGAATTTTGGATTTGAGGCCAAAATTCTCACCCAAACCGAATTTTTTTTTAATCAAAAGGTATAGCAAATATCTAGCACGGGTTAGAAATATTTTGTTTATTTATGTTTTAAACTATGAAATATTGGCCATTAAAGAAATAAAATTGAACTTTGGTAATTATTGAGGGTTAATGATGATAACAAAAATAAAAAAATTACCCCTTCTACTATGGAAATATAATAAAATATAAAATTAAAAAGTATTAAAAATCAGCATTACGTTGGAACACAAATTTGCCGTACATAATTTAAAATATCGACCCGAAAAAGTTTTTTTTTAATGTTTTATTTTTATATTTTAATTTGCGTAATCATATTTACATAATACACAACGATATTTTTTAAAAATATACAATAAACCCGTAAATAATTTTCTAAGTTGCCTCTAAAATTATGAAAAATGATTTTTTTACATGGCGTATAAATTCATATTTTAAAACAAAAATAAATAAAATACCTCTCATTCGTACCAGATATTTACAAAACCTTCAAATAAATAAAAAATATATCATTCAGTTCGGATGGGTATTTTGGCCTCAAAACCAAAATGAAGTTATTTATGAAATAGGTACCGCAGCCGTTCCTCTTAAGTTTTGTATGAAACAGGCCGCGCAGCCGTTCCTCTTAAGAACTTTATTTCAAATGAATCTTTTTTTCCTTCATTGCTTAGAGATAGTAATAGTCGTCAAAAAGTTTACTTTCGCTGTCAAATCATTTATGGCACCCAAACGACATGTAAAAATTCACAACGAGCAGAATTTCCACGTAACATACTCACGAAAACAATGACAGATGAAGACAACAGCTGATTACATATTGTCCGCCATCTTAAACCGTACGAAAATCGGGACGAAAAAATAGAACACATCCTAATTTTAAAACCCCTTTGATAGAAAGGGACAACCATGAGCAATCTGAATGAAAAAAGTCGTTCATACAGATTCCATTTGGGTTGTTTTTTTTTATATGGCAAATTCTCTAGAAAATTCCATTGAAAAAGACAACTCATATGAAAACCGAAAGAACAAAGGTATCGGGCTTTTTCCTTGACACTCGTGTAATTTGAGAGTATGACCATCGGTTCGCTGTCCCCGGCCGTTATAGAAACGAAATAAACTGAGTAAATGTAAAGACAGTCAAATGAAAATGTTAATACGAGTATTTTTTATAATATTCTACCTGCTGAAGCTGGGACTCGGCAAAGAGTCGTGCGAAGATGCGCTGGTGATCGCGAACCGTCCATACTCGAAGAAGATCTTGTCTACAATCGAAAACATGACAAAGGCCAATGTCCAACCGAAGAAATATTTCCAAAAGGACTTGACAGACGTATTCTTGTGGGCAGATGACGACGACATCATTGCGAATAAAACCATAGAAGGTAAACTTTATAATAAGCCATGATAAATAATGTAATTTGTTCTTATCTTGCATTTAGAATTAAATCAAAATTTTATCGTTTTACAAGTTGTTGTTGTTTTTTTCATTTTAAAATCAAGTCAATAATAAATTACTTTGTAAATACCACTCTCTTAGTATATAAATATCAACATGTTTCGAAAGCGAGGCTCTCCTCATCAGGACATAATGTCAAGTATAGACAAATGATAAACATACGAGTAGACCATAATAATGTAAGAATAGACAAATTATAAACGTAAACAAAAAGTGATTAAAGTAGGTATGCAATTAAACAAATATTATTATAAAATGTGGAATAACAAATTAATATTAGAAAAAAGAAAGTATTTTTATTATTAATATACATAAAATCAAGTAAATAACAAAGCGTAAAAATAACATAATAATGGTTATTACTATTAAATTGTACATTTAATAAAATAAAATAATAGTTGATTTTTAATAATATTTTACTGACTAACTAATTAACCATCACGCCGTTTCCACTCAGGGATGGCCAGAGAGAACGGACCGTCAAACAACTCGATTATTTCTTGCTTCATTCACATTCATTCATCGTCTCATACATTCTCTTTTATCATTTCGACTTCTGACATGGCCTGACTCAAGTATTTGATTCACTTGATCGCGCCATGTTTTCCTCGGGCGTCCCCGGGTTCATCTTCCATTCACATTCGGGTCATATATTCTCCTAACACTCCTTTCTTCGTTCATTCGCTCTACATTCCCAAAACATCTAAGCGACCCTTTCTTAATATTACTCATTACGCTTACATCAGCCTTGCATTATTTACGAATCTCAACATTTTTCATACTATCATACATGGTTTTACCACACATTCGCCTCAGCGATCTCATTTCTACAGCATTCAGTCTACTTTCATCCTTCCTTTGCCAGTTCCATGCCTCACTGCCATACATCAGGGTTGGTATCAGCACTCCATTGTGGACTGCTAACTTCACTCCTTTAGATAAATTTTTGCTATCGCTAACCGCGTTCAGTCCTTCGTTAATGAAGTTTCCTGCATTCACCCTTCTATCAATATCCCTATCAGTCTTTCCATCTCTCATTGACTATTAACACATTTTCTAATTTCTTAAATTTCAAATTAATCTAATTGTAAACCAGTTATATTTGCATGTAAAATTCATGAACCTGTATTTATGTCAAAATAGTGATTTGTTTCCAAAATATGATTGGCAAATTCAGAAAAAAATATACAAATTAATTTCTACTGGAAAAATACATAAATCATACACAAGTATGGTTTAAAACTAACTGCCTAGAACTAAATATTGATAAATGTGAAATTATGTCATTTTCCAGAGCAAATAAGCAGATCCCCTTCGATTATAAATTAAATATTATCTCCCTATCTATCGTCAGATCTATTAAGGACCTTGTGGTGTCACTTTAGATTGTAAGCTTTCTTTTCGTGACCACATTAATAGTGTCGCTAGTAAATCACCACTTGGCTTCATAAAAAGAATTGCCTGTGATTTTAAAATATAAGTAGGTATCCGCTGCTCACTAGTTTGCCTTCATCTTGAATATGTCAATGTCATTTGATCTCCTTTCTATGTTGTTCGTATTCGTCACATTAAATCTGTACAACATCGGTTCTTACGCGGAATTGCATGGAGATTAAGATGAGAAAGAGGCGATTACTCCTGTGTTGAAATTGAACAAACTGTAAGCATTTCTTCATTAGAAAAGTGTAGGAAAGACTTTGATCTCATTTGCGTTTTCAAAATGATTAATTTTATTATTGCCTAACCTTCTTTATTGCAACTCATCCAGTTCGTCATAGACTAAAAAAAATGAATTGTCTACTTTTTATGGGTACCATTCCCCACTGCCCAGAGTGTCGAGACTTGTTAACTCAAGCCAGGGTCTTGACATTTTTGGTACCGGTCTAAATGATTTTTTTCAGACTTTACGAAATCAGAACTTGAAGATTATCATTTAAAATGTCTATCATCATGGACTCTATCAAAGCCTTGTTCAGGCTTTGAATTGAATTTTCTCTTAAATGTATATTTTTGTCATTGCTTCATTTTTGTATTATGTATGTGCTGTTCTTTTTCTGCAGCTCTTGTTTATTTAATTCCGTGTAAAAATAATAATAAAAAAAAATACACACAGATAGATTGCAGAACAATAAACTCCAGTCCATTAAAATTTATTATTTAGAAGCTAATGGTGATAATTTTTTTCTATAAAAATATAATGTAATATAAAATAAAATAATAAAATAAAAAAAACGTGTTAAAGTAAGCATTATAATATGATTTTTATTAAAAACGACCTATTTACGTTGGAACACAAATTTTCCGTACATGACTTAAAATTTCGACCGAGAGGGGAGCGGGGCTAGGTGTCAAAATAACAAGGACTCTTGGTTAAAAAAGGCGACTCACAGGGTGCTATTATTTTTTAGTTATTTCTAAAGTTTCTAAGGTACGCAGTTTAAAATATGTATTGATATTTGATTGTTTAAACCTACTGTTTCCTTTTGTCTTTTGACAAGAGCCTAGTGAGGTAGTCATAGAACTCAAATAATAACGTAACATCTAAAATTTGATAAAATAATTATTTTTACATTTCAGATGTAATAAATGACATCATATTGGAGTCTGCGTTTCACGTGAACGGCGTTCTTTACGTGACGACCAACTATGGCATATATAAATACGACCTCCCCAATGAGACCATGGACTTGATATCCATCGATGCTGACGATACGGTGAGTGCATTTTTCTGATTTATTAAAAACGATTTAACCATTTCGTACCGTACGTAGGGGAAGGTGGGGTAAAATGGAATACCGGGGCATAACGGGACCCACCTAAAGCCTGTATTTATTTATTCAAAAAAAATATTTTATAATATTCATATTAAATGTGACTTTATTGGGGTACCCCGTTTTAACGTAAGCAAAAAAAAAAAACTTTATTTTTGTGGGATTTTAGGCCTTAAAAAGTATTCGTAGCTCACTACATTAAATTACATTCGTTTGCCAACAAAATAATAAATTCGGTAGCAATTCTTGCTTTTCGATTTTTGAAACGCCGCTCTTCTGGAATTTAAAACAAAATAACAGTATTGCACATTCCTTGACCCGCAATTCATTTGGGTTTTATTCTATGAAAAATGTAAGTAAATAAGTTTTTTTTTATAAATTGTAATTACATTTATTTAGATTTATGGATATATAAAAAAACTTGGAGAATATTTTGTTGTATTTCATTTATACATATTTATTTTACATCATCGGAGATTTTTTCGTCTCCCTGAATACAAGTAGTTATTCTCTAGAAACTAATAATGAGAGATATACATGTTTTTTATAAACATATAAACACATTATTTGGTAAAATGGAACAATTTACACAACAATCATTTGCAAAAAATAAGTAAGTTATTACGAAAATAAACTCAGCTGGTGCACGGCGGGCCACGCGCATATTTACCTCCGGCACACGACGGAATCTCTAGACCATAGAAGCTCGGCATTTCAAACTTTAAATGAATTTTAATAAAAATATTACATATGGCATAATGATACCCCCCCTAAAAGCTATATTTATTTATTTATTTAGGTAATTCTGTATAATATTAAAAAAATGATAATGTGTGTGTTTGTAGCAATGTTAAGTAAATTTATACATTACATGTAAGCATAGTTAATCGGTAATTAATATTAAAAAATATTTACGAGAAGAAAATGATAAAGCAGTAAATGAACGAAAACTCTTAAATCTCGAAGAAAACATAACATTGTATCTACATCAATTGTTCCCGTGTCCATAATAGTGGTGGGTGAAGCGGCTCGGTTTAGTGAGCCGGATCACTAAATCAGCTCTCTGTAAAGACAATCCACATGAAAATTGAACGAAAAAAGTATTGTGTAAGAGCGTCTTAAGGACGTCTTTAAGAGGGCGAAGGGAGCGGGGGAGAGGGCACGGTGCGGGGGAACGCGCACCCGTCGTTCAATAGAGCCGGATCGCCGAACCGGGACACCACAAAGAGCTGATTTAGTGATCCGGCTCACTAAACCGAGACGCTTTGCCCACCACTAGTCCACAATCCATATCTTTGCGGTGGCGGTGCCACCAAATACTGTCACATCACTCCTCTTCTACGTGGTTGCCTACACTGGCACAGTCACAGAAAGACTTCAGTTTAATAATAATAATAATAATAATAATAATAATAATAATAATGTTTTTATTTAATTTCTAATACAATTACAAACATGTTATATTTAATACGTAAGAGAAATTACAGGTACTTATTTAATATTTGTAAAACAATGTACAAGGAAAAAGAAATATACTAAAAATAAAAAAATAAATTCAGAAATATTTAAATAAATTCAGGCAGTGGTGAAGATCGCGTCAATGAGAAGAGATTCTTTCAAGAATCAATAGAATTTCCCTTTTGAATCTTTCCTCACTGACGCAAAATATGTCGATATCCTGTGAGATTTTGTTCAGGAGCAATATACTCCTCCCCACCGGGAGAACCATTGGCAGGTTGGTTCTACAGGTAGGAAGATAGAATAATCTATGACGACGCTGTCTTAGATAGTCATCAGGAACATAAAGACTTATGCGTTCCAAAATAGCTGAATTCTCTATGGAGCCTCGCAGCAGTCTAAAAAAGTGGGTAGCGGCATACCCCTCTCTTCTGAGCTGCAGGGAGTGAAATCCAAGCATGCCCAGAAGAAAGTTAGTTGGATAAAGCCACGGATAGAGTCCGTACTCCCTCATGTAAAGAAATCTCAAAAACTTTTTCTGAATTCTCTCTAACATGAGGGAGCACCCCATCTCGTGAGGATTCCAAATAGCCGGCCCACTCTCCAGCCTACTACGGACTAAAGAGAAGTATAATATTCTAAGAGTACGGGTATCCCGAAAAACCCTCACGGTCCGAATGACAAATCCTAACATTTTTAATGCAGATTGACATACCCCTTTATTAGAATTTGTCTTGTGGTTATATAAGGTACTGAATGGGCTGGCACCATCATACTTGACTGATCTCTGCGTGAGAGACAATCTTACTCAGATTCAACTCACGCACAGGTCGGCCAAGTCTCGTGCTTCGAACAGACTGGGAGAGAGCTTTCAATGTACTGGGTCAACATTCTTGGAATGACCTTCCATTTTGTTTGAGGTCAAAAAGCAATTTCGAAACCTTTGTGGAAAGTCTAAAAACATACCTACAAACTACAAACTTTAACAAGATGCAAAGCGCCCTTGAGGTGATTTTTGTCACTAAACAGCGCTATAGAAAAATTCACCTTTATTAATATAAATACTTTTTTGAAGTCGGTTTTTATTGCTAGAGGAAGGATGTTATATAATTTTATAGAGTAATATTGAGAAATGTTTTGTCCAAAAGTCGTTTGAGTTGTAGTTGGTGGAATGTATGTTGTAATGAGGATATTATATAATACCCCAAACAACCAACAGACTGAGTGGAACCTACATCCCGCCAGTGTTACCAACTTATCTCTTTTAAAGCGAGATTTAGCTCTAAATCATCCTCACAAAACAAAAAAAATGATTCAGCTACTCAGCATATTTTCTCATATATATTAGCTTTTTTATACAGAAATCGTTCATAATAACTTAGTAATAAGTTAGAATGCAGTAACTTTGTAATTTCGTAAATTTAATTAAAATTAAATTTCCTAATTTCCTAAACTTTGTAATTTCCTAATTTTCCCCTCTCCAACTACCTTTAACGTTTATAATTCCCTAATTACTTATTCTTGTCCTCCCCATCTAACTCTAACTGATCTATATTGTAATTTTTAACTTTAGTATACATTGATACCTGAAGAAGTGAACATCGTTCACGAAACATGTTGTATTGTATATCAATAAAGAGTGATGTATACCAAGTTTACATTTAATTAAAAATTATATTTTATATTATATAAAGAAGAATGTGACAGGTGGTGTGCTTGTTTTGTATACAAATCTACATTTTTATTCCGAGCTTGATAAAAATTTGCACAATTGACTTTAGAAAGAAGAGGAAGGTCGCTGTCTACATAAGCTCTCGAAAAATCATCTTTCCCAACCCTTAAAACAAATTTATAGTACTTCTTGATGAAATTTTGCATACTTGACGTTTAAAATAAGAGGAATACTACAGACTAGGAGTAGGGGGTAAGGGTTACATATCACAACCATAAAAAAAATCTCTAAATAATTCATAACCTCGGGAAACGTAGATTACTTCTGCAAGTTATTTACAAAAAAAAAAGTTTATATAACAAATATCAATGTAATGTTAAAAGTACGAGATTCAACATTTTTTATTGCAACACCTGTCGTTAAACACTAAAAATAATTTAAATATTAAAAACGAAAATAATTATTACTTCGCAGCATGTGACAAAATAATCAGGAACTGGGCTGTAGTTTGCTCGGCCCTTAAAACATATTCATAGTATTAGAAAACTCGCAGGAAAACAGTATTACATGACATTTCTGCATGTTCAATAAAAGCATTTCGTTCGGACCATTCCTGTCATTGATATTGTAAAATTTGGCAATCACATACATACCGTAATTTTAACTAAATAATTTTAGGTCGTCTGCAAATAGTAGGACCTGTACATATTTAAATTTGTTTAAAATGTCATTAATGAAAATGAAAATTAATATTGGACCAAGGTGGGAGCCCTACGGAACTCCACCTGTGGCCTCGAATGCATATGATTGTACAGAATCAATCTTCTTACTAAGCACCCTGTTACTAAGGTAACCGACAATCCAGCTCAATAAATTACCTTTGTTGCCCAACAGTCGAATTTTAGATATGAACTGGCTTCCACACGAGCAAACGAACCGTGTCGCAGCAAATTCCTGGTCCAGAAGAAGCGTGGCCACAGGAAAGGAGAACAGAACGCTGGGCCATTACTAGACCTAGTATTTCTTGTCAAAACTAAGCGTGTAGCGACTGCCATCGGGCGGGCCAGTAGTGTGGTGGTCAGCAAAAATATATTAATCGAGTTTCTAGTTTTTGACTCGGCAATAATGGCAATACTTGTTTACTCTGTAGCGCAGCGGTGTTGAAACTTGAAATATCACTTTGGAAAGCGCCCTTTAGGTATCGTTTAAAAAAAATGATACATACCTATGCTCGATACAATTGTAAGATACATGTATATGTTAATAATGTACTTATTACTATTTACATAATTTTATTCACATAATTTTATTTACTTATTAGTATTTACCTATTTTTATTCTTATATACTTATTAGTATTTACTTATCAATAATTACTTAATATTTAATGTGTATTATTACATGCTTATTACTATTTACTGATCATTATTTACTTTCTTTATTATTATTTTATTTCATTTATATTTACTTTATTTTATTTATTTATTATTATCTTATCTTTATTATTTATTTACTATTATCTACTTATTACTATTAAATACTTTTTTTTATGTATTATTGTTTGCTTATTGAAATTTACTGATTATTATTAAATTGTAAAGCCGCTCATCTCAACACAGGATTGTCCTAGTGAGATGGGTGGCTAATGTTTTTGTTTTCATAATTAAATTTAAGAATAAATAAATTAAATAAATTACAGATTAATTACAATTTTTCGTAACTTTAATTTAATTTAAATGTTATATTCTTTGGTTTGAAATTCGTATCGGAACAAGTCCGTCTCATTTTTCGAAAGTTGATTGGTACTTTTTAATATTTTCATAAGAATCACTTTGTGGTTTGACATAGTATTAAATAAATGAAATTTATTATTATTTATAGTTTTGGTACAAAGTTCCGATCATTTTCTACTGTTAAACTAGACACATATCCGTATTATGGTAGTCGACATATTACGATACATTTTTTCCAAATAGTATACCAGTATTATATTAACTAAGGCTAACTAAGTTTGTAAAAATAATATTGTGTTGTGTCATATGTGACTTATAACCCCAATGCTCATTTTATTTTTATTATTAATATCAATACATAATAGTTGTCAATTGTCAGTGCAAAGTTTTCGTTTTTGTGTTGCATATGAGTTGTTCCCGTGAGGTGCGTGCGCTCCCGCTGACATTCATATGAGTACTGATTATAAGAGGGAGCCATTGGACGTACGCTTCCGGCTATGTTCATATGACCACTGGTAAAACCTGTCGTGTAGAGGCAAAACGCAATTTCGGGCGGGCCACCGAACAATTAGGCCGCCCGCACGCGTGAAAGGCCTATAAGTATGTGATGTTGAACTAAAGTTAATCCTTTATTAATCGGTGTTCAAAGTGTCCACTTGTTGTTTCAGACCAAGTAATTCGGATATGTAATTTTCATAAATTATTAAATTACTTAAGGTACAGCGACCTCTGATGAAGCCATGTTAGTTACGAACAATAATGTTGTGACAAGTTTGACAATATGTCAACCATGACAATATGACAAGTATGTCCCATTATTGTTGCAGGTGTTTCGACAAATAATGGTGACTGGACAAGGAGACGTCAGCATTGTCACCGACGCCAACAACATTCTGTATTTTATCAATTCACCGGGCAACAGGCCGTATTACTCTCAGCTACCCCGGGCCGCACTGCTCACCGGATATTTTTTGGCCGTGGATCACTGCCTGGTGTACTTCGTGAGAAGCCAATATACACTTGACAAAGTCTCAACATTCTCCAGAGTCAATTCCGTCGTCTATTTAAGCACTGTAAGCCGCTTCTCATAAAGTATACTATACAATTCAAGTAAAACCACTGAATCGTGGAAATACTCGTATACGCGCAGTTCTTGACATTTACCATGCTACATTGAGATGGCAAACGCTTTATTAGCGCCCTCTAGCGGCCCGAGTTGTATAAAATGGGATGTTCCATACATTTTAATTATTTTCGGTGAAATACATTCTTAATAAATTATAAAATAAATATTAGGTGACCTATTACAAGAGCCATACAGTCTGGAAGCCTATAGCTCGGTCTGCTAGAGACAGTAGTGTAGCAAGTTGTCAGCATTTTGCAAAAGCTACGCGTGTAATCAAATATTATAGATATATAGATAGTAGATAGTCTATAATACCATTTACAATTTTAAAAGTAAAAGTTAGTTAAGAAACGAGTTTTCTATCTGAGAGTTTTAATATTTTTCATTATTTCATTAAGTTATTGTAATTTATAGTTTCAATAGGAAATCTTACTTTCAATAGGAGTTTACTGTTACCTTTATGTTAGAATTTTTGGTTGAATTCTATTAATGGAATCTAACTAATAAATAACCCCAACTCCACCATTCTCACGAAATTATCAGTAATAACTAGAAATGGTTGATATATGGCTTGCACTGATCATGAACCGGTTCTTTATCCAGCTACTTTGGAATCAGATTTGCTGGAGAATTTTATAATTACAAAAATTCCAAACCAGTTCCTCAAAAATTTCGAAATCCTTTTCCTGGTTTTTAAAAAAATTCCAATATTTGTCCGTTTTGGACACGTATTCTAAAAATAACGGGTTGCTCGGATAAATATTACCTTCCAAGTAACCGGGATAGGAATGTGGAAAAATATCTAGTTAAAACAAGCCTTTTATTATTGTAAAAATATTTAAGCCTTGCTAGAACGTTCATTAAATTAATCAGACATATATCAAGTAATAACAACTCGGTGTTTTTATCTACGAGTTAACAATACCATCTGCTATAACTTCATCAGTTTATGCAAATCATCAAAACAAACCCAAGACTTACGACATTGGGTAAAATCAAGGACTTTGGAGTAGACAGTAATTCAATTTATTTATTTTTTGAATTTTGTCATTTGAAAATATTTGGTTAATTTCAGAAGTTAGTAAATTATTAAAATATATTTAAAAATGCAGCTTAGTTCAGTAACACAAACAGCCACAACGCAGTGACTATATACAGCCGGTTAAAAAATACTGGAACGATTTTGATTCTTACGGATCGTAATATTATTATTTGGAAACCGTTATAGTTTCATTGAGAACTTTAATAATTAACCTTTTGTTGCAGCATTCATTTAAGGGGACATCCTATGTAAAAGACCAGGAAACCGACAATCTGTACACAGTTTACGAAGATACCGGAATCATTTACAGGGGAAAAGATGCAACCGATACGTATAGAGTAAAACTCGTCAATTGCTGTGTTCAATGGATGGGATTTGACATTAAAGGAAACATTTTCTTGGGAACAGATACAGAAATCATAATACTTATCCCTCTAACAAATACGCACTGCGTGGATGACTTTCCAAAAACCAACTTAAATGACTATGATCTGGCTCTTACAGTACTAGATGACTATTCAGTTCCAATAAAAAATATAATAAATAACAAGCAATGCCTGAAAAATCGAGAGGAATCCAAAAAAATACCAAATCTGGAATATTCTCAAGTGGATGGAACGTCGCGTGTTCAATTGATTGTATTATTTTCCATTGTGGCATTACTGATTTTCGCAGGAATTATTTACGTTTTTGTGAAATTGATTAGAGCATATTTTAAAATATCGGAAAACGTACCAACGCTCACGAGAGAGAACTCGTATGAAAGCATTATTTACCAATGTGAACAGCAATTATAAAATTTAAATGTGAATTATTTCGGAATTTGGGGAGGTTGGTAGAATTCCACAAATCCACATACACTATGGAACGATACAAGTACTTACCCCGGCCTTCTCTATGATATTCGGCACCTTCATATGATGCGACACCATCCATACGGCCTAAAGCAATGCTCCTGTAGCTTCTCGACAAGACCGTCAGTCTTTGGTTTGACAGCGTCACAAGGAAGAGCGTTCAACGAACGGACGGAAACGCATTCAATAGCGGCCATTGGAATCCAGACAATAGCTTTACGAATTTAGTATACAGTCATTTTCTCGGTTTATCCCCTCTTTTGAGATTTATTTTTTTAACAATAATGTTTCATCAGCCAAATCTGAATGATACATTAACTATTAGCAAATTCATCACAGAGATTTGCTCGAATCATTGACGAATTAATGTACTTCAAGAAGTACTAGTATTCTTCTTTAAAAAACTCTATGATTTAAATTTGTATTGTAGTCCACAGCTTTACAATAAGTAGATCGTTTATCACGTCATTGCTGAGGTCTTTTATTTTTAGTTGTACATTTAAGTTTACAAATTACCAATTATAACTTACGTTTCATAGAATTTTATCTTAATTAACATCATTGTAGTTCTTACAAGCTATCTAGACTTTATTAATTGGTTTATTTTTTATAGTTTCCGCCAGTGCATTATGATATTTCATTGACGAGTAAATTGTACTGTTGGTAGTCTGATTTCATTGCGCGTCCTTGTATCATAACTGTGAACATTTTTGTTGTAAGTATACATTTTTGTTTTTAAAATTCTTTGATAACAGTTTGTTTATTATTTTATCTATTACTATCATTGCGTTCAATGTCAGCATCTTTATCACTGTAATCCAATTTAGCTTCTTTTGAAAATATACATCGGATTTCTCTATTTTGGAAAACTTGCAATTTATTTTGTGCCTTGTCTTTGAAGTAAAATGTGGAACAATCATGCCAATAACACAGTTTTATATTGTGATTGTAGTTTTTCTGGTACGAATTCTTCCCTAAAAGGAGATCTTCTTCTCGATGTTCCTTTGTATTGTACTCAGTATGCTTGTTAAAGGTTAGTTTTGTATCAAATATAACTCTTAAAATACTTTATATCAGTAACATTTTTAATAATTTCAACATTAAAATTAAATCTTGGTTTCACTGCATGTCTTCTTATGTCCAATTATCATAAATTTTGTCCTTTTTGAATAAGTTTAATTGCTTGTAATTATTTCCAATAATGTAAATCAGTGTGTCGTCGGAAAATAATCGCAGTTTGGGTGGGTATTTTGGCCTCAAATCCAAAATTAAGTTATTAAGCGCATCCGTTCCTCTTTACACTTATTCTGATTTCTAAAATTTCTAATTTGTCTAATTGTAAACGGGTTGTATTTGTATGTAAAATTTATAAACCTTTATTTATATCAAATGATTAATTGGTTTCTAAAATATGATTGGCAAATTCACAATAATTATTATTACTTAAACACCTAACTGGTTCCTTAACTTTATTCATTCATTAAATTAAAAAAAGTGTTAATAGTCAATTAAACAAAAAAAAAATTAATATACAATATAAATTCATTATTCAATGTTTTATAATATTTTTATATAAACCTTTTTGATTAATTATTACCTACTTTAATACATATTTTTTTAATGTTTACAATATGTCTAGTCTTACATTATTGTGTTCTATGTTTATCATTTGTCCATACTTGACATTATTATTTTTTAGTGTTCTGTATATTCCTGATGAGGAAAGCATTTCTTTCGAAACATGTTGATATGTATATATTAATAAAGTGGTGAATACAAAGTAATTTTTAATTCATTTATGAATATTGTTTAATCATTAGCAGATTTATAATGTACACTCTTCTTGCATCCACAAGCAAATGCTTTTAATGGAAGAGTAGTTTTAAATTACGTTATATTAATAAAAAAATAAAACACAAATATGTGTTATTACAAATAAATAGTAAAATCAACAGTTTATAACAAGTCTTTGTTTTATTTCATATTGTGTCAAACCAAAAAGTGATTGTTCCTAATAGAAAAAAAAACATATATATGTGTTATTACAAATAAATAGTAAGATCAACAGTTTATAACAAGTCTTTGTTTTATTTCATATTGTGTCAAACCAAAAAGTGATTGTTCCTAATAGAAAAAAAACATATATATGTGTTATTACAAATAAATAGTAAAATCAACAGTTTATAACAAGTCTTTGTTTTATTTCATATTGTGTGATTGTTCAAACCAAATAAGTGATCAACAGTTTATAACAGTCTCCATAATAGAAAAAAAACATATATATGTGTTATTACAAATAAATAGTAAGATCAACAGTTTATAACAAGTCTTTGTTTTATTTCATATTGTGTCAAACCAAAAAGTGATTGTTCCTAATAGAAAAAAAACATATATATGTGTTATTACAAATAAATAGTAAAATCAACAGTTTATAACAAGTCTTTGTTTTATTTCATATTGTGTCAAACCAAAAAGTGATTGTTCCTAATAGAAAAAAAACATATATATGTGTTATTACAAATAAATAGTAAATCAACAGTTTATAACAAGTCTTTGTTTTATTTCATATTGTGTCAAACCAAAAAGTGATTGTTCCTAATAGAAAAAAAAACATATATATGTGTTATTACAAATAAATAGTAAAATCAACAGTTTATAACAAGTCTTTGTTTTATTTCATATTGTGTCAAACCAAAAAGTGATTGATCCTAATAGAAAAAAAACATATATATGTGTTATTACAAATAAATAGTAAAATCAACAGTTTATAACAAGTCTTTGTTTTATTTCATATTGTGTCAAACCAAAAAGTAATTGTTCCTAATAGAAAAAAATAAAAATAAAGTTTTGTTTCACATATGTACATAAATAATATTTTGACTTGCGAAGCTGTGAGTTTATGTCTCATTCAAATGACTTTAGTTTTACTGGATTTTAGGAATTCTGTTGTAGTATTTCGGAGTAGTAAGAGATCGAAAATCTTATATTGGACCTACACATTAAAAGTATTAGGGGAAAAGCTCACAAGTTGTATACATTTCTGTAAAAATCTAAGGAAAGTGGTAAATAAATGGCTACCACGAATTATGTCATTCGAAAATCGAACATGAAATTATGGACGTACGGACGCACACCCATCGCGTTCAACAGACATCTCTTTTAAATGTCCACCTTTGTCATAAATTAAAAGTGTTTGAATTAAGAATTTACTGCAAACTGAAATTGTTGCTAGTGCCAAAATTTTGTGTTAATTTTGTCAGACAAGAACGTGTCCAAAAGTTTGTAACGTCATTGGGTACATACGGGGTGTGTTCAAAAGAAAAGGTTAATTTTGAATTTTTTTCGAAAAGTATTTATTTATTCATCAATATCCATTTTCTCCCCTTCAAAGTAATCCCCCTCAGATATAATGCACTTATGCCAGCGCTTCTTCCAATCCTCGAAGCACTTCTGGAATGCGCTTTTCGGTATGGCCATCAGCTCGTTCTTTGATTCCGACTTTATCTCATCAATTGTGGCAAAACGCTTTCCTTTTATTGGTCTCTTCAGTTTCGGGAATAGGAAAAAGTCGCAGGGAGCCAAATCTGGTGAATACGGTGATTGAGGCATGATTAGGGTGTTGTTTTTGGCCAAATAATCACGAACAAGCATTGATGTGTGAGCTGGTGCATTATCGTGATGCAAAATCCATGATTGGTTTTTCCACAATTCCGATCGTTTGAGCCGTATTTCTTCACGCAAACGTTGCATAACTTCCTTGTAGCATTTCTTATTAACTGTACGACCTATTGGCAAGAACTCATGATGCACCACGCCATTGTAATCGAAGAAAACAGTGAGCAAAACCTTCACATTTGATCGAACTTGGCGTGCTTTTTTCGGTCTTGGCTCTTCTGGCCGCTTCCATTGGGATGATTGGGCCATGGTTTCAACGTCATAACCATATACCCACGTTTCATCACCAGTTATGACCCTTTTGAGCAAATCTGGATCGTCGTTGACGTCATTCAACAACTCCAGAGCGATACTAATGCGACGTTGATTTTGATCAAAATTTAGCAATTTCGGAACAAACTTCGCTGCCACGCGTTTCATGCCCAAAACATCCGAGAAAATTGCATGGCATGAGCCGATTGATATGCCAACATCCTCTGCAACTTCCCTAATAGTGATTCGACGATTTTCCAAAACCATTTTCTTCACTGCAACTCCAGGACGCTCATCGTCATTAACATCTTCTCGGCCTTCTGTAAAGCGCTTGTACCACTTATAAACACTTTTTTTTAGACAAAGTAGACTCGCCGAATGCCACAGTCAACATTTTAAGTGCGTCGGAGCACTTTATTCCATTTTTAACGCAAAATTTAATACATATTCTTTGATCCATTTTTTTTAAAGTAAAAAATCGAAGAACACTCAAAAACGTGACTAACCTTTCCAGTTGTCAAAAACAAACCACTAATCCAAAATGGCTGATAATGCTAACATATGATAAACATATGTGTACCAATATAACAACAAAAAAATCGATAGTCGAAAGTATTTATATTATACCGCTCAAATTCAAAATCCACCTTTTCTTTTGAACACACCTCGTACACAGACTAATTGCAATTCAAAAAGCAATCATAAAGATCATACTTAAAGTACTCATAAGAAAGCCTTCAATAGAAATTTAGAACAGCTTTGACGTACCAATATATTTCAAAAATGTACTTCTAAAACTGTTTAAAATTACTTAACCCTCCACTTCACCACGTATTTATGACGCTAGATCGATTCAAAATTACATAAAAAAAAATTCTTGTTATAAAACCACTTTCAGATAAAGAAACTACTTAATTTTGCAACAAAACTCCACAATATTCTTCCGCCAGATATAAAATGAATAGAAAAAATTAATGAGCACAACTCAAGAATTAAATTCTGGATGAAATGAAACGAAAAATAAAATGCACAAATACGCTCTTCCCAACGAAAATTTACAAATAATTTAGAATATCGATTTTTGTGGATTCAACAGAGGAATAGTTATAAAAAATGTCAACAGGGTGAACAGGATCAGTAAATGTTCAAATTTCATTATTTATTGGCGATGTATTTATCGCGATTCAAATACTGAATGACATCTGCGTTTTCGAATGTCAAAACATGTTTTTGTATGTTTTAAATAAAACTGAAAAGAACCTAACTTACTTTACCTGTTATAAGATACCTATTGTCTCATTTTTCACGAAAGAGAAACGTCAAATGTCAAATTTACGTCTATGAAAGTAGGCGGGCATTATTTTATTTTAGATGAAAGTGGACGGGCACCTCCATAGACAATTTAGGATAGAAATGCTTGGAAACAGGTAAATAGAGCGAATGGTCAACAAAACACTTGGCTGATCGGTGCCTCAGATTGATCATTCGAACAGTTGGGAAAAACGACCGTAAAAGAACAAATAATTTACAAAATATAATAATTAGAATACCATTTTGTTTTGATATTCTATATTCATTTTTGTACTTAAACCGTATTTTGTATTTTCACATGCGCTAATAAAAAAAATCTGTTAATGGGCAGGGATCTTGAATTGGCCACTTTTCCTTGTATATTCACGATTTGGTTGTTGCTTGTTTTTCCAGATGTCTTGGTTCAAGCAGATCGAAATTACGGGAGACTACTACCTCATAATGGGAATGGATAATATGCCGAGGTACTTCTACCGTCAGGATGTGAAAGTAGACGGCCCTCCACAACTGCTGAATGGCTACCACCTCGCGGTGGACTCCATGCGATGTAGAGTCTATTGCGTGAGGTCTTACTTCCATTATAGGGTAGATACATGGCTATCCGAATCCACCCGCAGAGTAGATGTGAGTATTAAATTTGAACTGGCACAAACGCCTTAAATTATCATCGCTAGTAATTAGTTGTCACTTCCTAGCATTGAGCAAATGGAGTAAACATCATCGTTTGAATGGACAACAACATGACGCCAATTGGCATCATAGAGATAACACGGGCTTCAGTCGATTACAAGCCTACATGACTGGACATGAAAAAGCGATGGCGTAACCTTTTATTATAAAGATGGTTGATGGTTACCCGGGGGATTGGTTTTTTTCTACCTGATGTGTGGGCTACCTAGGGCTTTAGTACAATTTGTTTTATACTATATTTTTTGTGACTGTGGGTATTTATATATTATGCATGTTTGAGAGTTTTTTTTTAAAAATTTTATTTATTTTATTTATATTAATTTTTTTTTTATATGAATCCCGCACAAGAGTCCCAACTGCTCCCAACCGTCTGGAGCCAGTGATACTATTGCATTCCCAATTGGGGAATGTTGTGAGGCAGAAGGTATTGGGGAGGGGAAGGAGAAGGGGAAGAGGAAGGTAGGGAAACAGGGTATTCAGATCTGGTCACCAAACACGGCTAAAAGCCATTTGAAGCAACGTTTCAATTCTGAATGGTGGTCTTTCACCAGGGCGATACTGAGAGTATCTTCCACTCTGGAACTTGCGCAAATACACTATTATTTTAAATGAATTAATTGTGAAACAACACAATTTAATTAAATAAAATTTACTTGCGCACGCCGGGATTTGAACCCGCGACCTTCGGATTCGTAGTTGAGAGCCTTACCCCTCGACCAATAAAATGTTTTTTTGTATTTTTGGTTGCTCTTTTGGTTCTTTTATCGGAGCCCACACGTCAAAGGGGGAGTATTATGGAGATCGGAAAGGGGTAGGTTGGGTTGTCGTCGGGACTTATGTGCCCGAGACAAGATATGCTTGGATTTAGATTTGAGGCAGACTTGGAGTAGAATAATTTGACTAAATTGACTATGTGCGTTTTTAGGGGAGTGATTTTCATGCCCGAATTTATTTTGCTGTTTCTGAAAAACCAAGGACTTTTGGTACATCTTCTGAGCATTGAATTATAGTATTGTTCGAGTTGCTTCGTGTTTGCTGTGGCCCATATGGGGGAGGCGTATGTAATAACGGGGCGTATTTGTGTTTTCTATATTAGTTTGTTATTTGATTATGTTTTTGAGTTATATTGTTGTATTGAGCGCAAGGTTCCGGAAATGTTCCTTGCTTTTAAGTGTATTTTTAAAATTAGGTTTCCATCTGAGTTTTTTATGCGGTATAACTCCAAGAAAAATATTTGGTAGAGTTTTCCCATGATATGACCTGGCCGTACATCATGATATCTCTGCTGGGAGCTCCGTCGCCTTTTCTGCGAGAGAAAAAGACGGCAATTATTTTTTTATGTTGGTACACATATGTTTATCATATGTTAGCATTGTCAGCCATTTTGGATCAGTGGTTTGTTTTTGACAATTGGAAAGGTTAGTCACGTTTTGTTTTTTCTTAGATTTTTTACAAAAAAAAAATTAGTAAAAAATCGAAAAACATCGATTTTTTGGATTTTTTGAAGAAATGCTGATAAGGACATAGAAACAAAGCAAATTTAAACTTTCACTTTAATCGGACTGATGATGCCCCAGAAAACGGCCATCAAGTTCCGACCAAAACTAGGAAATTGCTCCATAGGATTAACAATTTTTTTCTAAAAAGAATTAAAAATTTTTTTTTTGAAGAAATGCTGATGAGGACATAGAAAATAAAGCGAATCTAAAATTTCACTTCAATCGGACTGATGATGCCTAAGAAAACGAACCTAAATAAAAAATCGAAGAACACCCAAAAACGTGACTAACCTTTCCAGTGGCCAAAAACAAATCACTGATCCATAATGGCTGATAATGCTAACATATGATAAACATATGTGTACCAACATAACAAAAAAAAATCGATAATCGAATGTAAACAGCCCGCGAAAATTCAAAATTCACCTTTTCTTTTGAACACACCTTGTATAAGCGTTCTGTTTGATTTTTCGATTTATTATTGTTGTTTTAGTTATTAAAGGAGAGTGGGATTTTATTTAGAGTTCATTACCATAGTAAGTTTTTTTGTCCAAATGTTGTGTTTGTGGTTCCTTGTTGGATATGTTTTTGACTCTGAGATCTACTTTTTCTAATACACGTGATTGTTCTTATTTCTAGTTTTATTTTTTTTTTCCTATTTATGAATGTAAATTGGTATTGTTTTAGAGTATAATTGTTTTATTGATATAATGTTAATTTAAAAAAAAAAAAACACCATCTATTTACTGTATATTCATCCGAAGAATTTTATCTTCCCCCATGTATAAAAAAAGATGTTTTCTCTTTTTCAGATATTGTTGACCTTTCAAGAATCGACGAAATACAGTACTCTGGTTGTGGACCGCAAAAGGCGAACCGTTTACATCACTGCTAACAATGGCTTCTTTTACCGTGAATACAACGATCTTTACGGGTTTGACACCGCCGTCAACATGAATTCTGAACTGACAGAGATGGGTGTAGATGCATTAGGAAATATATTTGTGATTGACATATTTAATGAGATTGATTGCAAAATTTATATATTAACTCCTCTAAACATGTCGGATATTGCCAACGAAACACAACACGCTAGAGATGATTCTCAATCAACGAAAACGCTCCGAGAGGAACTGGAAGACTCAAAGCGTATCGTTACCAATAACGAGTGTCAAAACAATTTTGATGGATTTGAAAACTATCCAGAATTATCACACTTCAAAATAGAAGCTTCGAGGAGTGTCTTCAGTCACAATATTCATGATTTTAATAAATTCCAAGAAGAAACATATAATGATATGAAGAAGGATACAACACAAACTAAAGAAACAACAATAATTATTTATACCCTAACAACATTGGTTGTTTGCGTACTTTTTCTTGTATCGTCGCTTAAACTGTACGCTGTTTACAAAAACAAGTATAATAATGTTTTACTGTTCGAAATGGAGCGTCTGCGAGCTGGCAATCTAGGAGCAAATCCTGATTTGGCTAATATTGTCTACAGTGAAAATTCTGTGTACAATGCTTTGGTCCATGGAAATCCCCCGTACAATCAACTTTATTCGACCAGCACCGTCGACAGTCCAACCATTTATGAAAGCACTCTCGGGGGTTTGGATGATTATGACGACAATAACATGATTTATATTTGTGCCACTGGTGTTACTATTCATAATTCGGATATCATAGATTGTGTTATTGCTCGCGAAAACAGTATCTCTAATACTTCTGCTACCGCACGCTCCATTGAAGGAAACAATGCCGAAAATTATAATCCCACTGATTATGAAAAAAAGAATCATTCCATTTTCAACTCACCTTCTAGCGATGAAAACATAAGTAAGACTTATGATAGCATCACAAAGGGTCCAATTGTCAATAATCCCATTTATAACTTATCATCTGCAGATGGAAACATAAGTAAGACTTATGATAACATTACTAAAGGTGTAATTATGAATAATTCCATTTACAACTTATCTTCTGCTGATGGAAATATAAGTGAAACTAATAATAGCATCACTAAAGGTCCAATTGTCAATAATTTCATTTATAACTTATCTTCTACAGATGGAAACATAAGTAAAACTTATGATAATCTCACTAAAGGTGCAATTGTGAATTATTCCATTTACAATTTATCTTCTCCCGATGGAAACATAAGTCAAACTAATGAAATCATCACTAAAGGTCCAATTGTCAATAATTCCACTTATAACTTATCTTCTGTAGATGAAAACATTAGTGAGACTTATGATAACATCATGAAAGGTGTAATTATGAATAATTCCATTTACAACTTATCTTCTGCAGATGGAAATATAAGTGAAACTAATAATAGCATCACTAAAGGTACAATTGTCAATAATTCCATTTATAATTTATCTTCTACAGATGTAAACATAAGTTAGACTTATGATATAAAATATTTGGGCCTTATAGTAGATTCTCAACTCTCGTGGGACCTCCACATAAATCATGTAAAGGAGAAAATTACCCCCATAACTGGTGTGCTATATAGACTTCAAGGATTACTACCCATTCCGTTACTAACTGCAGTATATTACGCCATGGTACATTCACACATTTCCTATCTCTGCTGTATCTGGGGCTTTACCTCGAAGAAATTGATTGCTGATCTGCAGGTGGTTCAAAACCGAGCCCTCAGAAATGTTTTTGGACTTCCATGGGACACTCATGTCAGGGACATCTACTCAGTTTCCGGTATCCTTCCAATCACGATCCTTCCTAAGTATGAAATCACCAGCACCATCCTACAAATTACTCAACAATCAACTCACACTAACGTCAAGCCACTTTACAATCAAGACATCCACAACCACAATACTCGAAATAATAATAAAATCCGCATTCCTCAAACACACACTACAAAATATGGAATAAAATCTTTAAACTACATTGCCTACACACTTTATAATTCGCTTCCAGATATGTACAAAACCATCCAGAAAAATAAAAAATCCCAAAATGATGGTATAAAGGAATACTTTTTAAGGATTTTAAAAAATGAAAATCAGTAAATCCATATTTGTA
>JAHDVE020000973.1:0-24706 GCA_022606495.2 Halesus radiatus
CGACTAGCGCAGCGGACACTGGGGGGCACTGTTAGTGCGCGTATGCGGTCCCGGGGGCGGTATTGCGGGCCAGCTGGGAGTGGCCGAGGAGTGGAGCGACCAAGTAGACCCGCTGGAGCGCTTTGTCCGTCACGCAGAGTTGTTTTGGAAGTGCCGCCGTGAAGTTGGCGCCCCTGATCGCTGCTAACTGCTCTCTGTTTGCTATTTACGACCCGTTGGAAAAACAACGTTGTATCTAACACAGTTATGTTATGCAATAAAAAACTCTATAATATCATTATATAGAGTCTATTATTGCATGACATTGTTTTGGTCAACATAACAAAGTTCCAACTGATACGGCACCGTCACGCGAAAATAGGCTTTAAATAAATTTATTTTAGAGATTATTACCGCACGACTTTACAATGTCAGATGGAATCTTGCTTTATTCCAAGAGGTAGGTTTGTTCAGTTTGCTGCGAGAACATGGCCGCCAACTTCAGAGGGGAATAAATGCTTGCTACGGCTCTCAACATGTGCGGCTAACATTATTTTATTATTGTCAATATTTAGAAGTATTTTTTCTCCATTTTCGGAATGTGGAGGGGTTGATGCAATCCCACACTTCCATAAAGTATAAACATGCAAATAAGATAAAAAAATATATTCCACAATTTCTAACCTTTTCAAGAAAACATGCATATTTCTGATATTTTACTGTTTTTATTGTATACTATTATATTTCGTGCGTATATCATTTTATAAGTTTATAAGTTTAGCATATAAGTTTATTTCTTTAGTTCATAAGTTTAGCAATTTTATAAGTTTTTCAATTCAGATAGGTTGTCAAACGTGGATTATTGAAATGATACTTCGTATCAACCAAATTACAAGAAGACATGACTATTTACGTCGGTGACGATGCAAAATAAAGCAATAATAATCTTTTTTTTTATTTCTTCAATAAAAGCAAAATTACTTTGTCTTGTCATTTTCAGTAAAATGATTAGGAAATGTTTTGTTTAAACAAACATTTTCTTCCTTAGTAAAGTTTGAAGCTTTTGTATGGATTTTAGGTAATTTTTTTCTATAATCCCAAACTAAGAACCTTAAAGCCCATTTCATATATAGTACAATTTATTAATTACCTTTAAAATCGGTTATTAGGTTCTTAGTTTGGGTTTCTTAGGATGTGAAGTCTCACAGGCTTCTTATTCATATATTATAATTTTTACAGATGTATTAGGGTCTTCCATCGTTTCATGCAAAATTCGGGCATTTTGGCGAAAATGAAAAAACTTTGGATTAGAGTACTATTTTTCCAAAAATGTAAACTAGGCTGTTAACCAATGAAAAATTTGAAGTGGGCACTTATTTCACTTCAATAGTTTTTGAGAAAATAAAATTGAAATTTTTGTATATTCGTAAAAAATACAAGACTAATGGAAGCATAATGAGTAAGATTAAGAAAAAAACCGTTAGATAGTTTGGGCATATAGAGCGAATGAACGAAGAAAGGAGGGTAAGAAGAATGTGTGACGCGAATGTGAATGGAAGAAGCCGGGGACGCCCGGGACAGACATGGCACGATCAAGTGAATAAAAATATTTGATTCGGGGCATGTTAGAAGTGTGAATAATAGAAGAGAATGTATGAGACGATGATTTAATATAAATGAAACAAGAAGTGTATGCCAAGATTGTGTTGTTTGGCAGTCCGTCCTTTCTACCTACTTCTGAGGGGAAACGGCGTGATGGTTAGTTAGTTAGTTAGAAAGGCTGATTTTTTATTCGCTTTTAAATATCGATTTATAAATTCTACGAATATTACATATAATAATGAAAGTTATATATTCAGAATTCTATAATAGTTAATAATAATACTTAAACGATTTATATAGCGCCGTTTTTGTGAAAAATCACCTCAAGGGCGCTGTACAAATACTACTTGCTAAGGTTTATCTTATTATGAACATATACAGAAAACATACTTACCTGGTAGGGCACTCCAATACGAATATATATTTTTCACTGGAGTTCCTTATTCTATATTGTGACTTAAATTGTAAAAATGTTTATTTGTAGATATTATGTTCATATCAGAATTTACGTGTTTTATTTTAAGTTAAATAAAAAAAGGTGCAGCGTTGGTAGCTATCTTGTAACATCTCTCACACTTATGTTTAGATTCTAATTTAATTCCTTCCCATCCTTTTCAAATCCCTTGAAAACACTTTTTTGGTAAATAAAATGCATTGACCCAAAAATTGTACAGTAAATATGGACCTTATCGAAAATAGACATAATAAATAAAATACATAACTTTTTTTTCTTCCCAACACAAACCAATTTAACGGTCAGCACCCAGAAATACACACTTGGCAGGTTGCTAACTCAAGAAATACTACGAACGATTTATCTATAAATTCTATTCGGATAATTAGGAAAATGTATAAGGTTTCATAATACAATAATCCTCAAACTGTTATATTATAATTCCATTTGAAATACGTACAAGAATTATAGGTGAAACTTTTAAAATTGCTTTTACTGGTATTTAGACTGTACCCATTTCCAAATATTTTAGGATCCATTTTATAAAATTTAATGTCTACAGTTTGAGGTTTTTTGTCTTTTGAAATCTTATACATTTTCCTAACTACTCGTATAGAATCGACAGAAAAATCACTATTCGTTGTATCTTGAGTAGGAAATCTTCAAAGAAAGGTTTAGTCATTTTTGAGTGCGGGTTTTAATTTTTACTGTTCAAAAATACCCCATGACATGATTTATAATTTAGGTTTTTCTATATAATTGTTTATGGCGAATCAATGACAAGATTGACTAATCTGCAAAACGAAGAAGATTCAACTATTTTTAATTTTTCTCGTTTCTCGTCGTGTTATGGCCGCCTGTGTGGAAAGGTAAAGTGCCGAAACTGAAAATTGAAATATCTCAAACTGCTGTAAGATGGCATGTTCAAGTTATTCCGCCTCCAGGTTGATTTCAAAATGTCGAGATGTGAATTTGGCCTGCAGACTCTATAGCACGGCGGCGACAAAGGTAATAATAATATATTTTTCTGACCTCGTTTTCACGCCAATGTCGCAGTTAAAACATGTGATTTTCTTAAACTATAGCTAATTTAGAGTTTAAAATACGTCAATTAAGTGTTCTGATTAAGTTCTGTGAAATTTTTAATACAATTGTGTCAAAACCGACTCCAAATTGAGTGTTGAGTGCAATCTTCGGAAGTAAACCGCCGATAGATCCGTTGCAACCTCTCCCTCTCTCGCAAACGACGGGTGTAATAGAGAGAGATGTTTGCAACGGGGCTTTCAGTGACAGGGGCATAATCTTGTGTACATTATGGGCGCTGTTGTCTATAGAGTCGGACTATGCCATCCCCTATCGGTGAATGCTGAGGTGTTGGTGGGGAGGGAGGAGGAGAAAAGGGAGTAGAGGAAGGTTGTGAAGTACCTGACTATTCAGATCTAACCAAACATGTCTACTGCCAATTCAAGCAATGTTTCCATTCTGAATGGTGCCATTTCATCGGGGCGATACTGAGAGTATCTGCCATTCTTTAAAATGGTAATTCTGTTTACAATGCTTAATGGTAATATCCGTTCTTATAAAGGTGGCGACTGACTTGAGCATTCCCTCGAGCAATAATAAATTCGTAGAATAGACGTAATATAAGAATAGGAAGTAATATTTGTACAGCGCCCCTGAGGTGATTTCTCACAAAAGCGGCCCTATAGAAATGGTCCGATTATTATTATTATTATTAATGTTCACACTCTGAGTGGAAATGGCGGACGCAGAGGTTGTGCGAGTTGTGTTTCTTTTAATCCGATACTTCTATTCAAAGAAGAAAAGAAAACGTGTTTGGATGACAAACTTGTGCAAAGTAAATTTGTGGGAAAATAAAAAAAATGGGTAATTTAATTTTTTTATAATATACTTATACTTATAACTTACACCAATAAACTTCAACCAATAAACACATTCTCAGGCAGGATGCTCTCATGTCGATACTCGGTGCGGCGACTGACAAAGTTTAAAAGTGTCTTTTATTTAATTATGACATGGGCTAAATGCTGAACATTTACAAAGGAATTCGCTAAAATCCGACATACGCTCGGAGTGCACTGCGAGGGGTTCGGGCTCAGTATTGATAAGGTGAATGTTTGTGTTGGAACGTCTTCACAATGCTCAAGTCAGTCACCACCATTAGAATTATAGATTTTTCTCACCCTCGCCGTGCATACATACCCATTAGGCTGGCCGCGAATCATGCAGCCAATTTTTGCAGTCGGTTGTAGCAGCCGACGTTCAACTGGCTGCCGCGACAAGTGCGTAAGAACTAAGGCTGCCACTTACATTTACTGCAGTTGTATTTGGCTGCACGCCCTATCGGCATCCGCGCACTAGGCAGCCACAATAAAAGAGCAGCCAATTCTTCCATCCAGTTGTAGCAGCCATTGTTACGAGTTGGACTGGCTGCCGTGACAAGTGTGTGATGCGGCCACTTACATTTACCATTGTCCTATTTGGCTATGTGCAGCTGCGGCTTCCTGTGCTATCGACAAGTTTCGGCTGGCTTCCGCAGCTGATGACATTTGGCTGCCTGGTGCACTCGTTTGAATACAAATTTGAAGATCATGTTGATAGCCTAGTGCGCGTCAAACCTAATGGTGTAGGAACAAATAAATGTAATTTACTTTTTGAACTATGCCATACTTTTTACACTTTTTTTTTGTTACGGTATTTGTGGAACGTAATTGTAAAATTAGAATTAACGAGACAATATATTTCCCGGGTTCAAGCTGCTGAAAAGAGATTTGAAAAGAGAAATGGGATCGATTAAGAAGCTCGACGGTCCGAGATGAGCTAAACATCGAACCACTGCTACTCTTCGTAGAAAAGTCGCGATTGAGATAGCTTGGTCTTGTATTAAGAATGCCGGAAAATCGAATTCTCCTGAAAATTCGGGGTACTATTCCAGAGGGTACACGTCTAGTGGCCGCCCCAGACATACTATGGAGAAGCAACTCCAGAGGCTAGACCTTCTATGGTTGAAGTGGTGCAGGACAGGGATGTGATGGGTCTCCGATTCGAATATGACAAGGAGAAGATGTGATGTGCATTTTTGTAATTGATGTTATTCTGTTTGCAGAAAGGCTTGGTGCTGGGAGCTCACTGCGAGAAGGACAAGGTGACGGTTGCGTTCACTGAGGAAGCCAGGAAGTTCGACGAACTCGTCGGAGGCAAGCTGACGCAGCAACTTAACCTGTGAGTCCCCATTCTTATTCTATCTATCGGTGAAGGTCCGTTTGATAGATTTACCTATCTCTTCAAACTGTTTGGAGTCTTTAGAACGCGGCGTCAGATGGGAATGCTGTCCTTGTTCTACCGGTATTTTAACGGAAGATCTAGTGTCATCGATCACATTGGTACACAGTTGGGAATCACGCAAACGCTTCAACAGCTCGGCTACGGAATCGTTTAAAAAAAATCTTTATTACGTGAATACCGCACAAGAAGCTCGGCTTCTACCCGCTAACCGAAGCCAGTGAGACCACGGCATCCTCAAATGGGGTATGTTGTCAGGCTGAGGGGTATGGGATGGGATTACTGTTCGGATCTGGTCACCAAACACGGCTATAGCCATTTCAAGCAATGTTTGAATTCTGAATGGTGGTCTTTCACCAGGGTGATTCTGATAGTATCTACCACTGTGTTGACACTATCACATATAGCTTATTTATAAAGTCAAAGGTTATCAAAGAATAATTTGTTTTTATACTTCTTTTAATATGGAGTACTTACAATAATAATAATAAATAATATCCTAGGTCCCAAATCAAATGCCGAATTTGCAAAATTTAATTTTTCTTTTTATTGTCTTAAAGCAGTGACGCACAACCCGCGGCCCGCGAGCCCGTTGTATGCATCCCACCTGGCTAAATAAAATAACTAAAACAAATAGCATTAGTTTATTTGTATTTCCATGGGTCTGCGGTGCCTTTTTTATGCACTCTGTAATTGATATTTTTAACAGGTTCCATTTTATAGGGGACATAATGTTGTTTTTCAAAACATGGAAGGCATGGAATTTGTTATTTATTTATTTTGTAAAAACGTTTAAATACAACAATACATTAGTGGTGGGCGAAGCGGCTCGGTTTAGTGTGCCGGATCACTAAATCAGCTCTCTGTTAAAGACAATCCACATGAAAACTGGACTAAAAAAGTATCGTGTAAGAGCGTCTTAAGGACGTCTTTAGGAGGGCCAAGGGAGCGAGGGAGAGGGCATGGTGCGGGGGGACGCGAACCGTCATTCAATTTAGCCGGATCACCGAACCGGTATACTACAAAGAGCTGGTTTAGTGATCCGGCTCACTAAACCGAGCCGCTTCGCCCACCACTACAATACATTGCAAAAGTGATACAAAATCACAAATATATAGTTTGCATAATTATATAAGATATAGAAATAGTAAAAAATGGTTACAAGTGCATAATATATATGTGGTTATAACGTAATAGTTAGTTTGCGATTAAACTTGTAGGTCATGTAGAAAATATTCGCATTTCTTGCGAGGCAGTTAATTGACCTAGTAAGTCTTCCCAGAGGCATCACCATTGGCAAGTTAGTTCTGCACCTGGGAAGAAACAGCAGCCTGCGTTGGCGGCCTTGCGTGAAATTATCAGGGACATAATAATCCCTAAACTTAATACGACAACAGCTCAACACCATTACAGATATTCAGCCATAAAATGTTTTAACAAACTTCCCAAAGATATACAAGATGGAAAAAATTATGAATTTTTTTATGAAAAAACTTTAGATACATTTTACAAGAAACTAATTTTAGGTGTATATTATAAATTCACTTGGAAAAAAATGGATATATCTTTATATACATACATTATATAGATATATTTTATTTGTAAAAATTTCCTTTTAATTAATTTTTTTTAAAAATTAGTGCATAGACACCAGAATATCAAGTTCATGGTAGTAATCTTGAAATTCTTAAATGTATGACAATATATATTTAGTACTCCCTCTCTAAACTTAACAATTTCTCAATTGGGGAAGTATTAATTTAAAAAAAGGAAACTACAAGGGTTATATAAATAAAATATTTTTAGTACTCGCATACACACTATTATTACCACGTAAACAATGTTGTTAATTATACATAATAAATATTTAAAAAAACAAAAAATCCTATTTCATCCGGGATGTTGGGTATTAATAATACACCGTTCAATAGTTTAAGAGCCATAAGTAGTAATGCTATATCCCTCCTAGAACTTAGGCTGCAGATACCCAGCATTCCCGAGAGAAATGCTGTTGGAAACAGCCATGGGTAAAAACCGAATTCCCTCATGTAGAGGAATCGTAAGAATTTTCTTTGAATTTGTTCTCTGACCCCCGCACCTGAGATCCCCTCTGAAGAATGCTACGTACAAGCCAAAGTAAAGCAGCCTCGTAACTGCAAGGTTTGTCAACTCCTTTGAACTGTGTATGACATAAACCAACATTTTTATGCGCCGATTTGCAGATCTTTTCAATGTGAGCATGAATTGCTAAACGAGCGTCAAACACAGTTCGCAAGTCCTTCAAGTCGTCACGCGCATTTAATAGCAAACGATCAGATTCTGGGTGCTGTGATTTATTTATTAATGCTATATACTCGTACTTAACGGTTTCCGTTCTATTTTACAGGATACGAAAGGATATCATGACGTGCTTATGTACATTCTGTGATCGCTTTTTTAAAAAATGGTTAACATTTCACAATACGCAAAAAGGTTACCCGACTAATTTTTATAATAGTACAGTGAGCGAACCACAGCTGAGTTAGAGAATCGCCTGGAATTGTTTAGTACAAATCCCAGCATTCTCAAGGCCCTGCTGCACAATGTCTCTATGTGAACACGAAACGTAAAGTGTAAATCAAATCTAATTTAATATGTAATAACAATCTTATCCAACAGACTGGTTGAACCCTCTCGTACGAATGCTTCTAAATTTGGGGACAGAGCTTAAAATGTAGTGGGTCCACATTCTTGGAATGACCTTCCATTTGGTTTGAGGCTAGAAAGCAATTTTGAAACCTTTAAGAAAAGTCTAAAAACATATCTATTTAAAGGGCTACAAACTTTAACAGGATGTAAAGCGCCCCTGAGGTGATTTTAGCCACTAAGCGGTGCTATAGAAAAATTGACCTTTTATAATTATTATTATTACTCCGGAGTGATAGATACTGCCAGTATTGCCCTGGTGAAAGAATCAATCAGCCGTAAAAAAATATTTTAAAAGGTCAATATGTACACCGAAGTGTCCCTAACGAGTTAATGACACGCGAATAATGAATTGGCAATATGAACGAGCTGAGGGCCTATATTTGAATATAACTACACACTTTTCCAGAGTGGTAGATGCTCTCAGTATCGCCATGGTGAAATACCACTGTTCAGAATCGAAATGCTGCTTGAAATGGCTTTGGCCAGCTTGTTCCGTGACCAGGGACCCGATTCTGGTTCTTTTTAAGGATACGAAATTGTCATTTCAGATTCCGTGTCAATGACAATACATTTTTAACCCTTACCACTCCTTTGTCAGGTTCCAGCCGACATCACTATTTGTACGCTACAACTCCGTTGTCGGCTGGCGGCCGACAAGATAAGATGTGCCCGCGCGGTGTATTTTCGCACGCAAAACTTGACACGTGAGGTTGTTTCTTGTGATTATTTGATAAAAAAACATTTAAATTCACGTTTTAATAAGATTTTGACTGTTTTACTATAAAATAACCTTTTTGTAACTGCCTATCAATAAATTAATATTTTGACATTATTTAAATTAGAGTTGGCTGACAACAAATATTTAAAAAATAATGGATTGGTAAGGGTTAAAGGCGTTTATGGTTTAATTATCATGGTGTTATAAAAAATTATAGCTGTATCACACATACTTAACACATGTACTTTATTATAATTTATAGAATTTAAATCACTTTTATCTGACATTTCGTGCTTTTGGCATTGGTACTGTACAAACATCGCAATTTCATTGATTCGGTTCATTTAATAGCATTGTTATGTGACAATAACTACTGTCTAATAATGTTTATAGTCAATACTCAGGGTAATATCGTCGCAGCAAAGCGATATTGCTGTAACAAGGTCATTTAAAAAAACAGGACTTATTATATTTATTGTATTATATGCGCCCTATGCGGGCTTTTACATATTTAGTTAGTTATAATAGCCACACAGGTGCCAAACACATCACAGTAGGCACACAGATAAAATAACCAACAAATACAGGAATAACATAGTCTAAGTACCATTCCAAGTAATTAGCTACAGAGGCGAATATTCAAAACATACCTCACATTCACTGATACTTATATTCTAGACACATATTAATAATTGTTGAGGATGTATGCAATAATCGTCTGTTTGTATTTGTATTCTGAGCAGTTGAACATATCTACTATGTCTAAAAATGTATTTTTTTCTGCGTGGAGTCTAGGTAATAGAGAATTTTTGAATGACTCGGTCCTGAAATTATTGTTACAATTGAATAAAATTTTAGATTGTGAAAATTATTATTTTTATCAATTAATAGAAAATATATTGGCAAAACAAAGAGTTTTTCCAATGTCATACAGGTCTTATTTTTCATTGTAGAGTCACGGGAGATTGATCGACGCAGAAAAAAACCCTCTGGAATGGTGTTAACAGAGTGTTTTAGTAGGTTACATCAGTATTGCTTTCCTGCAACGGTATTCAGTTTTTCTTTTGTTATAAATATGCAAATATCGAATTCTGTTAGAAATGACATTCAATATTCCATCAAATATGTTCTATTTTGGGCACGAACGCACAACCGACTCTTACAGTAGACAGGATACTGCGGAAATGTGATATCTATGGCGAAAACCTCCCGGCAGCCGATGCAGTGTGCTGCCTCGCTGAAATAACCGTTCTGTTGCCGCCCAGCACCCTTTGCTGCTGCTTCCAAGCGCTTACCAACTGTTTCCGCATTTCCTCCAGCCTCGAAATATTCTCAAAATATTGGGGATTATTTAATTATATTTGTATTGTTTCCTTTACAGACGTGCCACTCTTTTCACTATGTCTTTTAAATGTATTTATTTTTTATTTTTTGATAGGAAGGCCACTAATAAAATATCTGAATATATTTTATAATAGTAATACTACTATTAGTGCACATAAATTACCCATCGGATATACAACAAATTTTATCCGTTGAATGCTGTTGTATCCGATGGAAAAATCGTTTGTTTGAATATAAGCAACTCTTCCGGTGAAGAACTTATGATAGATGTATTCAATTCTTACAAATATGTAAACTGATTTTACGGGTTGGCTTGACATCATAAAGGTGTTAAGCAAGGCTGCGTAATGTCACCGTGGTTATTCAATCTATACATAGATAATTGTAGGCAAGAATTGAAAGAGGTGGGCTTTGGTGTGAGAATGAGTATTCTGAAAGTATGTTGCCTGTTGTATGATGATGATGCTGTGCTGATTGCTAACAGTGTGGGAGATCTACAGTCCTTCACGTCTAGGATGAACTAAATATGTGTGAAGAATGAGCTAATGATGAATGTAAGCAAGTCTAAAATCATGGTGTTTTAAAGAGAGAGTACGAAAACAGTGCGCAATATAGTTGTGAATGATGAATACTTGGAGCAGGTCGATGAGTTTGTGTATTTGGGAAGTATGTTTATGAGAGATGGAAAGACTGATAGGGATATTGAAAGAAGGGTGAATGCAGGAAACTCGGATAAAGGAGGATTGAATGCGGCTGGCGGAAAAAAAAAATTGTCCATAGAAGCGAAGCTAGCAGTCCACAATGTGAGGCATGGAACTGGCGGACGAAGAATGAAAGTAGACTGTTATAGAAATGAGATCTCTGAGGCGAATGTGTAATAAAACCATGTATGATCATGTGAAAAATGTTAGGATTCGCAAAGAATGCAAGGCTGATGTAAGTGTAATGAGTAAGATTAAGTAAGGGATGCTTAGATAGTTTTGGCATGGAGAGCGAATGAACGAAGAAAGGAGTGTAAGGAGAATATATGATGCGAATGTGGATGGAAGATGAAGTCGGGGACGGCCGAGGAAGAATGGCACGAATAAGTGAATCAAATACTTGAGTTGGGCCATGTCAGAAGTCTGAGATGATATATGAATGTGAATGAAGCAAGATCGAGTTGTTTGGCAGTCTGTGTTCTCTGCCCGCCCTTGCGGTAATGGCGTGATGGATAGTTAGTTATAAACACATTATGTTGTGAGACTGTAGAATTTACGAACACAACATTTAAAAAAAAATAAATGAAAATGTACTAATAAAGTGCAAATTTATCCTCGGCACACTCGGCATTAGATTGCTGGTGCTCGGCGTTCCCGAGCTTAAATTAAAAAACAACTGCTCCCGACCGTCTGGACCCAGGGAAAGAGGAAGGTGGGGATGTACATGGCTATTCAGATCTGGTCACTAAGGACTTATTTCAAGCAACGTTTCGATTCTGAATGGTGGTCTTTCACTGGGGCGATACTAGAGTTCATTATTTTTGTTTAGTCTTTCATATGGTAGTTTAATGGAACCCCACTTTTTACTTCTTTTATTTCGCCCTTGAGGTGATTTTTCACAAAAACGGCGCTATACAAATCATCCAACTATTATTATTATTATTATTTCATTAGTTAGCTCCTAATATTCCATAAAAATAAATAAATATCATCTTTTTTCAGATCCGAGATGGAATTCCTCTGAAATATCCCATGAGAAAAGAATTTGAAAGGAGTGGCACGTCGCAAAGAGGAGGGGAGCATTCGCACCGGGACTCGAAGGAAAACCTGCCAAAGGAACGGATCTCCTGAACAAAACCATCAACCGACTAACAATGATACTAGACAATTGATATAAGAATTTATCTATAATCATTTGATTGTTAAATAAAAATCTCGAATTTATTTGCTGATACGTAAATGTCTAATTGAATATAATTTTAAGTGTTGCACAAAACATAGACAATTTAAAAATAATAACATTTACTTAAAAAGGACACTTATTAATTGTGATAAAAATTAAAAAAAAAAAATATTACTATTGCTGTGATTCGGAACATTGTGGATACGAGCGACGTGGAAAGTGACATTCTTCAGACACTTGTGAATTGTGCCGACGTCGCCTGCCGTGAGTTGTAGAAGTATTGAAGACGGCCAAAGGTACGAGAGAATTTTTTTTGGTTAACGCTGCGTCGAAATTGAAGTGAGAACGTTGAACAAAGATTGACGTGTATTAATTTATTACTGATTTGTATGTATATGTTTAGATTATAAAAGTATCGATCTCTTTACAGTATTTTAGCTATTTCCATGTTTTCTAATATTTGTGATAGCCGTATTGCGTGTGATTCCATGTTCTAGAAATAATAGTATTGTTGTAAATTTAAGATGGCCGCTAATAGGGAAGTCGGTAACGCATCTCCTGTTCGAACGGGAAGTCTTCCGCGCTCGTCCAGAAGTCGCCCGCCGGTCCTCAACGGAATGGGCGGCTCCATGGAAGACAAGAACAGTGACTTTTTATGCCCCGTTTGCTTCGATCTAATCGAAGAGGCCTACATCACTAAGTGCGGGCATACCTTCTGCCATTCCTGCATACTCAAGACCATAGATATCCACCGGCGATGTCCCAAATGCGGGTACACTCTCATAGGACAAGATCAAATCTTTCCGAATCACCTGCTGAATGATCTGATATCAAAGTACAAGCTTAAAATGAGTATCGAGAGCATCGGGCAACAAGGATCCGCCGCCGGCGACTCCTCGAGTCTGGCTTCCACCTCGGCTGACGGGCTGCGGAGCCTCATTGCCGCCGAATCTCAAAATTTGACTATGCCCGACGTCGACGTCATGCTAGAGATCCTGACGCAGCGCAAGCGTCTGCTCGAAGCCGAATCGTGCGCCGCGCAAAACCGATTACTCTACGACTTCTTGAAACACCTCCACCAGATGAAAGAAGACCAAAAGAATAGATTGGTCAAGGAGGTGGCGCTCATTAAGAAAGACATGCGCGAAGTGGAGGTCATTCTAGAAGACGTCCAAAGTAAATGTCCCACGCTGGACGATATTGTAAATACGGATGGTGCTGACCCCAACGTGTGCGCCATACGACAGGAGATTGTGCATCTGATCGATACCATTGACGCCAACATGTTGCACCGGAGTCAGGAACCCCCGCGAGAAGGAGATGCAGCGTTCGGCGTCTCGCAAAAGGTGGACTACAGCACGCTGGCCGTTCGAAAGAGACGCATGCACGCTCACTTCGAAGATTTCGTCCAGTGTTATTTCAGTTGTCGCTCGCGCGATCTTTACTTTGGCGATAAGCAGGACGGCGTTCCAGAGCAGAGTTTAGGCGAGGAGTCGGGCCCGGAGCCCGGAGACCAGAGGATACCGCAGGTCAGCAGCTGCACCGGGCTGGACATATTCCGAGAGAACCTCGTCAAGTTCTCCAGGTTTAAAGGACTGCGGCCCTTAGCATCCCTCTCGTATTCTAGCGATGTTATCAATTATTCCACCATCGTCTCCACGATAGAATTTGATAAAGACAACGAGTTCTTTGCCATTGCGGGCGTAACAAAACGCATTAAAGTCTTTGATTATAATTCCGTGGTGCGGGACATGGTGGACATACATTACCCCTGCGTGGAGATGTCATCGAGTCACAAGATATCGTGCGTAAGCTGGAACACCTACCACAAGGGCATCCTGGCGTCCAGCGACTACGAAGGCACCGTCACCGTTTGGGACGTAAACACCGGACAGCGCACAAAGACATTCCAAGAACACGACAAGCGCTGTTGGAGCGTCAACTTCAACTCTGTAGACATCAGACTGATTGCGTCGGGTTCTGACGACGCGCGCGTCAAACTCTGGTCACTCAACGTTGAGCACTCCATAGCGACTCTAGAAGCTAAGTTCAACGTTTGCTGCGTGCGATTCAACCCAAAGAGCTCCTGCCACCTCGCTTTCGGTTCGGCCGACCACTGCGTGCACTACTACGACCTGCGTAACATGAAGGAAGCTCTATCCATCTTTAAAGATCACCGGAAAGCCGTGTCGTACGTCACGTTCCTCAATTCTGAAGAGATTGTTTCCGCGTCGACGGACAGTCAACTGAAAATGTGGAATATCAACTCGCCCCGCTGTCTGCGTTCGTTTGACGGTCACGTAAACGAGAAAAACTTTGTCGGCTTGACGACGGACGGAGATTACGTCGCGTGTGGGTCCGAGAACAACGCTTTGTACGTTTATTACAAAGGTTTGAAGCGACAGCTGTTCAGTTACAAGTTTGACCCTTTGCGCAGTTTCTTGGAGCAGGATAAGAAAGACGACGAGCAGAACGAGTTTGTTTCAGCGGTTTGCTGGCGACAAAACAGCAATGTGGTCGTCGCAGCTAACAGCCAGGGAACCATCAAAGTCTTAGAACTGATTTAAATCATTTTTTGTTTGAGGTATTTTGACAATCTACTTGGCTTAAAGGGGAGAGGGGCGTTGGAGAGGATTTTTTTAATTAATTCTTGATAATATTATTATGCAATATGACAAACATTTTACGTAGACTTATTATAGTATTTATCAAAATCAAATAAAAAATATGACTTTCTGACCGTCCTAAGCAGTGGCGGCTCGTGATTTTTGTGTAAGCTAGAGCAGTGGTCCCCAACCTTATTGTAACACATTGGCCATAGGAGTTTAAGTGCTGTGGTGGCATTTGCAATATCCAGCATTTGATTTTCTTCTATCGTATGCATGCTAGATTCGCCTGGTTTGTTGACAATTTTTTAAGCAGGCCCTTGCGCGGCCCGGTACCATTTGATAATTATTTTATGCTATATAATTGACTATTTTTCAAAAAATTATTTTGATTTTTAAGCAGGCGGCGCGGCCCATGGATTGGGGACCACTGAGCTAGAGTGCTATGATTGAAAAATACGACCTTATTGATGTTGTTGAAGCCGAAAATGATTTTTTTTTTCTTTCAAAATTAAATTTTTTTGTATGGAGATTTAGATGGTAGATGGCCCAGTGAAGCTAGTGTTTATAGAAAAATTTAAAGAAAAACCTATTTTAAAGTATTTTTTGAGGATATTCAACATTTTAAAACATTTTGTTAAACATACGTAGAACGGTCGGAAAAGGCTCATATTTCTGATATGATTTTGATAAATGCTAACTTAAAAATATTTTTCTCTTTAAAAACATTATTTGTACTGCGTAATAATACTATGATTATTTCAAATTAAAGGTAATCACTCTGCCTTCCCTCTCCCCCTTAACAGGAAGGGCTGCGCCGTCTGTTTCATGCAAAACTTAATTTTGGATTTGAGCCCAAAATACTCACCTAAACATTATGTTTTTTTTTTTCATAAAAAAGTATATTAAATATCTAGTAAGGATTCAAGTAATTTATTTATTTTTGTTTTATATTATGAAATATAGGCCGTTAGAGGAATCGATTTTTCGTGATTTTAGAGGCACCTTTATCAATTATTTGGGGGCTAACTTTGAAAATATAATGAAATGTAAAATAAAATTAAAAAAAAAAATTTAAATAAGCATTATGGTGGACTTTAAATTAAATTAAAAAAGACTTTGTCTTTAAAATTATGAAAATATTTTTTTTTTCATGGTCATAATTTAAAACAAAAATAAATACGTACTAGATATTTACTAAACCTTTGATTAAAAAATATATCATTCAGTTTGGATGGGTATTTTGGCCTCAAATCCAAAATTAAGTTATGTATGAAACAGGCCGTTCCTCTTAAGTTCTCTCATAAAAAATGCGCTGAACTTGTTTGCAAATATTCTGCCCAAAGCCAGTGGGACTATGGAATCCCTAATTGGGGTATGTTGCGAGGCGGAAAGAAGGTTGGGAAGTGCGTTTTCACGGCTATAGTAATTTCAAGCAACATTTTGATTCTGAATGGTGGTTTTCTCAAAAGTGCGTTTGTACAAAAAAGATAATATGATAACGCACACTTGTATTGCTTTGAAGTGGATGATTCTAAGTCATGTGTTGTACACTGTGTTGATGAGGTGTCAAACTGGATATATACGAATAGGCTTGAGGGGTTATATACAGTTGTAGCTGCGGAAATGACAATTTTTTTTTTCGACAGCGTAATAAATACTTAATATAGGAAAATATTTGAAAAAAGCGGAACTAACTCGAGAACGGTACATCTGAAATGAGAATTTCAAAAAAATTTCGTTTGTATATTGTATTGTTTAGTCACCGAATCAAGAATTTGTTAAAATTTAATCGTTAGAGTGCGATGCAGCACTATGGCACTGCAAGGGTTAGTCTATGGTCTTAGGCGCCGCGTTCTTCAGTATGCGTTGATCCTTACAAGAACACATGTTCCATTTGATAACGGTGTTTTGAGGTCTGTCCTGTTATAATAAATTCAATCTATATATTTCACCATGTCGGATCTTAGTTCTATTGCGGAATGTGTATCAAAGGACGGAGACATTACGGATGATAAGCCCTTCGATCTGATAAATGGAGACAGTGATGACGGAAGTCTGATTATTGGCCATGGCAATAATAGAATACTTACAGAGGGACTTTGCACGGGAAAACAAAATTGTGAAGTGACACAATTTTTTTTCTTTATATTTATTAGTTGTTGTTTTTATTAGATGCATGGGATATCATTCTTTTTAAATACAAATAGAATCATTAAATTTGATTGATATTTGTCCAAGTTCTCGCATTTCTATTTAATACCATATTTATTTTCTAATAACAAAATATGCATAACATTTTACGTACCTACTTGCAAAATCAGTACAGCACTAAAACGGTTAAATAATTTATTTATATTTCTTTTTTTAAATTTAAAATCCTTTGGTTAGTGACTAGCTATTATCATAATAAATAAGTAGTATAAATTTGTTGTTTATCAGATTGATAGTTTTTTTTAGTTATCGTGTCCACTGTAAAGGTTTTTTAAAAAAAAACACGATTCTGAGATGATTACATTTAAAGTTTCAAGTTTGTTTCTTTCATATTTGAAATTAATTCATTTTAACTCACATCACTTGGGATCTAATGCTCCGATCGTTATTTTAACTCACATCACTTGGGATCTAATGCTCCGATCGTTATTTTAACTCACATCACTTGCGATCTAATGCTCCGATCGTTATTTTAACTCACATCACTTCGGATCTAATGCTCCGATCGTTATTTTAACTCACATCACTTGGGATCTAATGCTCCGATCGTTATTTTAACTCATCACTTGGAATCTAATCCTCCGACCGTTATTTTAACACACATCACTTGGGATCTAATGCTTCGATCGTTATTTTAACTCACATCACTTGGGATCTAATGCTCCGATCGTTATTTTAACTCACATCACTTGGGATCTAATGCTCCGATCGTTATTTTAACTCACATCACTTGGGATCTAATGCTCCGATCGTTATTTTAACTCACATCACTTGCGATCTAATGCTCCGATCGTTATTTTAACTCACATCACTTCGGATCTAATGCTCCGATCGTTATTTTAACTCACATCACTTGGGATCTAATGCTCCGATCGTTATTTTAACTCACATCACTTGCGATCTAATGCTCCGATCGTTATTTTAACTCACATCATTACGGATCTAATGCTCCGATCGTTATTTTAACTCACATCACTTGCGATCTAATGCTCCGATCGTTATTTTAACTCAATCACTTGGAATCTAATCCTCCGACCGTTATTTTAACACACATCACTTGCGATCTAACACATCACTTGGGATCTAATGCTCCGATCGTTATTTTAACTCACATCACTTGGATCTAATGCTCGATCGTTATTTTAACTCCATCACTTGGATCTAATGTCCGATCGTTATTTTAGCTCACATCACTTGCGATCTAATGCTCCGATCGTTATTTTAACTCACATCACTTCGGATCTAATGCTCCGATCGTTATTTTAACTCACATCACTTGCGATCTAATGCTCCATTCGTTATTTGCTCACATCACTTGGGATCTAATGCTCCGATGATTATTACTCACATCACTTGCGATCTAATGCTCCGATCGTTATTTTAACTCACATCACTTGCGATCTAATGCTCCGATCGTTATTTTAACTCACATCACTTGGAATCTAATCCTCCGACCGTTATTTTAACACACATCACTTGGGATCTAATGCTTCGATCGTTATTTTAACACATCACTTGGGATCTAATGCTTCGATCGTTATTTTAACTCATCACCTGGAATCTAATCCTCCGACCGTTATTTTAACACACATCACTTGGGATCTAATGCTTCGATCGTTATTTTAACACATCACTTGGGATCTAATCATCCGACCGTTATTTTAACACACATCACTTGGGATCTAATGCTTCGATCGTTATATTAACACATCACTTGGGATCTAATGCTTCGATCGTTATTTTAACTCATCACTTGGGATCTAATGCTTCGTTCGTTATTTTAACTCATCACTTGGGATCTAATGCTCCGATCGTTATTTTAACTCACATCACTTGGGATCTAATGCTCCGATCGTTATTTTAACTCACATCACTTGCGATCTAATGCTCCGATCGTTATTTTAACTCACATCACTTGCGATCTAATGCTCCGATCGTTATTTTAACTCACATCACTACGGATCTAATGCTCCGATCGTTATTTTAACTCACATCACTTGCGATCTAATGCTCCGATCGTTATTTTAACTCACATCACTTGGGATCTAATGCTCCGATCGTTATTTTAACTCACATCACTTCGGATCTAATGCTCCGATCGTTATTTTAACTCACATCACTTGGGATCTAATGCTCCGATCGTTATTTTAACTCACATCACTTGCGATCTAATGCTCCGATCGTTATTTTAACTCATCACTTGGAATCTAATCCTCCGACCGTTATTTTAACACACATCACTTGCGATCTAATGCTCCGATTGTTATTTTAACTCACATCACTTGCGATCTAATGCTCCGATCGTTATTTTAACTCATATCACTTGGGATCTAATGCTCCGATCGTTATTTTAACTCACATCACTTGCGATCTAATGCTCCGATCGTTATTTTAACTCACATCACTTGGAATCTAATCCTCCGACCGTTATTTTAACACACATCACTTGGGATCTAATGCTTCGATCGTTATTTTAACACATCACTTGGGATCTAATGCTTCGATCGTTATTTTAACTCATCACCTGGAATCTAATCCTCCGACCGTTATTTTAACACACATCACTTGGGATCTAATGCTTCGATCGTTATTTTAACACATCACTTGGGATCTAATCATCCGACCGTTATTTTAACACACATCACTTGGGATCTAATGCTTCGATCGTTATATTAACACATCACTTGGGATCTAATGCTTCGATCGTTATTTTAACTCATCACTTGGGATCTAATGCTTCGTTCGTTATTTTAACTCATCACTTGGGATCTAATGCTTCGATCGTTATATTAACACATCACTTGGGATCTAATGCTTCGATCGTTATTTTAACTCATCACTTGGGATCTAATGCTTCGTTCGTTATTTTAACACATCACTTGGGATCTAATGCTTCAATCGTTATTTTAACTCACATCACTTGGGATCTAATGCTTCGATCGTTATTTTAACTCACTTCACTTGGGATCTAATGCTCCGATCGTTATGAAATTTGGTGAGAGTATTCTTGAGATAGTGCACTTAAAGAATATATACTTAAAAAATATACACTTAAAAAATATACACTTAAAGAATATGCAAGAATAAAAAATTCCGATCATCACAACTGTATATAATGCCTTAAACTGAATGCAAGCAAAACTGAATTTATGTGGATTGCATCATCGAGAAGACAGCACTTAATTGATAATAGTCTCTGAAGTGGGAATTAATTATTCCCTTAAAATCAGTTTGTTTTCTTGGCGTTTACTTGATTAGATTTAATAATTAGATTACATGAATAGTCAACTCGGCCATACGGTAAAGTCTACAGTACTTTAGTCTAACAGATTCTGCTAAGACTCCGACTCCTGCAATAGTTTGTACGCTAGTCTGCCTAATGTACATTTGAACAGACTGCAAGGAGTGTTCAATACAGCAGCTCCTCTAGTATGCCGTGCCACCAAATACTGTCACATCACTCCTCTTCTACGTGACTGCCTACACTGGCACAGAGTCACAGAAATACTTCACTTTAAAATTTGTCTTATGGTATATAAGGCACTGAACGTGCTGGCACCATCATGCTTGACTGATTTCTGCGTGAGGGACAATCTTACTCACCCTCAGGTCGGCCAAGTCTGCTGCGTCCAACAGACTTGTTGAATCTTCTCGTAAGAATGCTGCTAAGTTGGGGACTGGGTTCACATTCTCGGAATGACCTTCCATTTGGTTTCAGATCAGAAAGCAATTTTGAAACCTTTAACCTTTTAAATGCCAGTAGGTAGAAGTGTAGCTGCGCACAGCAGGCTGTGAATTTTTAATCTAAATAAATCATTTTTAAATGTTATTTTTATAAATTAAAAACATTACACCTTGAAAGGATATTTAAATTACTTACCAAATTTATTCAATGTGCGACGTATTTGCTTCCCCTCACTTAGATAAACATATTTTAATTTGTCAGAAAATGTCAGGGTTGTCACAACTTGTCACAGAAATATGGGAACTTGCATTAGAAAAATATTAACAATTAATTAAAAGAAGCCATTATTAAGATCGATTGTTTTTTTTTTATTGTAAACTAAATTATTTATTTTTTTTGTTGAAAAGAAAATTAAAAGTCTTGTAATGTATGGTATTGTTCAAAACACGGTTCAATACAGAGAGCCACTTTGCACTGCTTGCACTGATACCTCGATTCTTTCCTCTTCTTTTTTGATAGGCATACTACACATACTACTTTTTTTGCAGTTGGAGGTAGTTTGTCCATAAAGTGCCTTTTGGTTAGACGTGATGGCAGATCCGCCTTTGTTTTCCTATGGGTACATTTCGAGGGTATATTAGGTTTATGTTGTTGGATCAGTTGCCTTATCACCTCCATCTGAAACTGTGCTAGCGGCATACATTTTCCTGTTTTTTGTCGGTGAAGTAAATGGGCATTCAGTAATGCTGGGTCCATTAGGTGAAAGAATATTTTTTTATACCACTTCATCGTCTTCCGCGATGAGTGGACACTAGACAAAACCATATCAGATTGGTCACCTGCACCCATGTTCTTGTTATAACACTTTCAGGTTTGATTATTGGTTCATTCCGGTATGTGGTTTTGCCTGTTTCGGTTAGAATAGGTGGATGAAGAGTTGTGAGCATACAAACCTCCCTTTTATCCTTACAAATTTGTGCCGAAAGGGTGTCGGTATGAAAAGTTTTCATTTCCCCCATCTTCAGTTTTTCAGTGAACTTTGGCATACCTTTTCACAAGCATTCGTTTTCCGATCATGGAGCCTTTGGAGTAAAAGAGGACTAGTGTACCAGTTATCAATGTACAGTGTATGTCCCCGATCCAAATATGGCTCCATGAGTGTCATGACTAAGCTCCCTGATATGCCTACATGTGGATGTGGTACATATTCTGTCGTTTTACCAGTGTAAATAATGAAGTTGAGAACATATCCCGTAGCACAGTCACACATTAGAAAAAATGTAATCCCAAAATGTTTTGATGGAATATATTGCCTAAATGACAGTCTGCCTTTGAATAGAAGCAAACTTTCATCAATGCAAATATTCATGTAAGGATACATGTACTCTCCAAATTTATTTTTAAATTATCCACTATGTACCTTATTTTGTCCCCACCTGCTTGCTGAGTATTGTCACTAAAGTGGAGCATGCGAAGGATTATTTGAAATCTATTTCGAGACATGGTATCTGAATATATGGGGGAGTAAAGTAGAATGTCAGTTGACCAGTGGTCTTGATTTTTATTTCTCAAATTGTAGTCCATCAAGTGACACAAAGCCAAAAAAATGTATAGTTCCTCAATTGTTGTGTCACTCCGTTGTTTTAGCCTCCAAGACAACTCATTGCAGTTGCTCTTGACATATTGGTACTGCTTATTTGTCTCATCACAGATGTAACTCATTAGGGTATTAGACATGAAAAGTTTGAAGAAGTCTACTTCCCTGGTTCCAACATTTTCAATATTGGAACCTGAACTTGCACAATCCAAAGTATTAATTTTGGGAATAAAATCATCAGTTTTCCAATCGAAAACTGGCATGGATTCGTCGATTAGAGAAATATCAGGAAAATCTTGTTCGTCATCACTCATCTCAAAATCGACATCACTCATCAGAATCCACAGTACGGCCGGCATCTTCCATGAAATCTTCATCCAGTTGTTCATGTCCAGATGTATTTGGTTCACCCTCCATTGTCGGCTAAATAAATGTCACAATAATTTACGTAAATCAAAAACACAGAGCAGAGTTGAAACACGAAAAACACAGTAAAGAAATGTACAAACAACACAGAAAACACAAACAAGTTAAAAAAATGATAATTGTTCCGCACAAGTATCAAAAACTAACAAAAATCAATAAATCGTAATAAAATTATTGACGCGCGACAGATATCGGCAATAGACGCGCGAAAATTGACAACCCTATTTTAGTGACTCTTGTTGTCTGTCAAACGAAGCTCGTGGGTAGATCTCTGTAAAATCGATAATATTAGAAAACTGTAATTTCGTCTGTTTAGTGAAGTACTACAAAATCATCCCAATAGATGTCTCTGTGTGTTCCATATTTTAAATTAATAAAAAACGGGACATATGTATGATACAGAGGTTCGAAGAAGAGCGAGAAAACTCGCTATTTTTCTATGGCCGGCCTGCTGGGCACGGCCGAGAATGCGAGAAATCTCGCTCTTGGCACAGAAGCGGTTAAGGAAAGTCTGAAAACATGTATATTTAAAAGGGGCTACAAACTTTAACAAAATGCATAGCGCCATTGAGGTGACTTTAGCCCCTGAGGTGATTTCTCACAAAAGCGGCGCTATAGAAATGGTCCAATTATTATTATTATTATTATTTACTTTAGTCACTAAACAGAGCTATAGAAAAATTGTCCATTTATTATTATTATTAATGCATTATAATTTGACCACACTTTTTAAAACAGCACGCTATACAAATTCCATGCTAAAAAATCCACCCGTTCTTATTAATACTGCTCTAGAGCGAGTCCGAAATGAATCCCATGCGTGCATTTTGAATTCAGCATCTGTGGGATTTTATTATTATTATTCAGAGTTTTTACACTTTCTCGACACCCACATGTGAAAAGAAATAAGCAATTAACAGGTGGTATAAAAAAAATAAGATTCATTCATTTGTTGTTTTCGACATTGGAGTGAAATATGTCTGGTTTGAAAAATTTTGGCAGAGGTTATTTTCAATGAATTCTTGTATAATTGTGGTATTTTTTCGATTTTCCAAAAAAATTCTTGGAAAGTCTGTTCATTCTGATGTCAGTGGAGATGAAGATTATTGTAATCTTTAGTTTAAGTTTCTTATTACACTAGTCTCGGTTAATGGTGTCTCATAAAAAAAATATTTGTTAAAAGACACATAGTTAAGAGCCCCCTTGAGGTGATTTTTCCACGAATACGGTTCTGTAGAAGTAATCCGAACTCCAGCTACGAAATGCAGTGCCGTGTGCGCCCCACTGACCTCCCTACTGTAACGTGTCAAAAGCACGAACTATGTAAACAAAATGACGCACATGTCGTATTCAAATGTTGACTGTGTTACACAAAAATCTCCATCTGTGCACAATGCGTCTTCAAGGCAAGACTCGTTTGTGTTAGTGTCGAAAAAGGCCGTGCCTTTCGGTACAAATCACAAATATAGCAATCACTGCCATCTGTTGGTATCTCTGTTAATTAGTACAACTTTAGTAACTAAATAATTATCATATTTTGTAGGCTTTTTTTTTTACGCAATTGTGATGTTGAAAAAAATATGGGAATTTATGGGGTTAAAATCATAAAGGTATAAGTAATAAAAAAGTACAAACTGAGATAAAGACATTTTTAGATTTTGTTTAAAACTGGGGGACATTTACGGAGTTCAACAAAACAATAGTGGGCAATAAGATTTTGCGCTTATGAAAACTTTACAAAAGGAAACTACTAGCCGTTGGAAAATAGAAAAGTTTTACCTTACAATAAAACTTATATTACGTACTTAGCTTTGTTGAAAACCTATAAAGTGCGATAAACATTACCATTTCGCTGCCAAATCCACGTTTCTTACCAATCTTCGTGTGTAAATTCTCCATTTAAATATCCCCTCGGAGTTCAACAAAACAATAGTGGGCCATAAGATTTTGCGCTTATGAAAACTTTACAAAAGGAAACTACTAGCCGTTGGAAAATAGAAAAGTTTTACCTTACAATAAAACTTATATTACGTACTTAGCTTTGTTGAAAACCTATAAAGTGCGATAAACATTACCATTTCGCTGCCAAATCCACGTTTCTTACCAATCTTCGTGTGTAAATTCTCCATTTAAATATCCCCTCGGAGTTCAACAAAACAATAGTGGGCCATAAGATTTTGCGCTTATGAAAACTTTACAAAAGGAA